>CANUEP010227484.1:0-10242 GCA_947857235.1 Jatropha podagrica
CTAAGAAAACAATAGAATCCAGATTTGAGATCTAGAATTCAATGAAAAATTGATTGATTACCCTACTTGTTGCTGTGATCTCTCTTTATATAGACTTCATAGGGTGTCTTTGAATCCGAGTAGGAAACTGATTTGAATTGGGTTCCTTTCTGTTTAGGAGTCTTCTTTCATCAGATTGGGTTTGAGCAATACTTGAGATGGGCTCTTTTAATATTTTCATATAGCCCATGCAAAGATTTTCACGGGCTGAGTAACGAAATTCGACTTGATTGATTTCCCTGACTTGGCCATGTTAAACTTTTAGACTTCCAATTTTCGCCCCAACCTTCTTTGATGCGATTTTTGGCTATTTTCCTACTAAAAGCCTTCAAATCAAGCTAATCAAGAATCACAGGAACTTACTAAAAATATAAACAAATCTAAGTAAAAAACTTATCAAAGTAATAAAAAAATACCGAAATTCCTAATAAAAACTAAGCTAAAAATACTACGAAAATATGACCTATCTATACATGAATACGATTGTAAACAAAATTTGATAGAGCTCATCAAGCAGTACTCAGATTGCTTCATATGGACAACCAGTGACATGACCGGTATAGATCTAGACATTGTTGTTCATAAGCTTGCTACATATGATCACATTAAGCCAGTAAAACAAAAACTCCAAAGACAGAAATAAAAAATTTCTATCAGAACTAAAGAGGAAATAGCCAAGCTATTGGAAAACAATTTTGTTGAAGCCATTGACTATCCGACATAGTTAGCCAACATAGTGCTGGTTCCCAAAAAAGATGGCAAGATTAGAATTTGCGTCGACTACCAAGATCTAAACAAAGCCTATTCCAAGGATGACTTCCCTCTACCACAAATTGACCTACTTGTTGATAGAATGGTAGGGTCTATTACGATTTCAATCAAAGATCTCTATGCAGGGTATAATCAGATACTAGTCTATCAATCGGATAAGCCGAAGACTTCATTCATCACATAATGGGGTACCTTTTATTAAAAGATGATATAGTTTGGCCTAAAAAATATGCTAACGCCACCTATTAGAGGATGGCTACCATGATCTTCCATGACTTAATGCATAAGAATGTAGAAGTGTATGTTGATGACATGGTTGTCCACACTACGGATGGATCATGCCACCTAATTGCACTTGAGTAGTTGTTTTCCAAGCTTCGCTAGTACAACCTAAAGCTTAATCCCACCAAATGCCTCTTTGGAGCTCCATCTAGTATCTTCTTGAGCTACATGGTCTTTAAAAGAGGGATTGAGATTAATCCTTCAAAGTCTAAAGTCATCATCGAGATGTAGTCTCGTAAGATAAAAAAGGGGATGATCAATGTAAGAAAGCATTTGAATAGATCAAAGAATACCTACTCAACCCTCCGATTCTCCAATCTCTTAAACCTGGGAAGTCACTCCTCCTTTATCTATTAGTAACAGATGAAGCCATTGGGGCAATGTTAGCACAAAAGGCACCAGAATCTCATAAGGAGAATGTCTTTTACTATTTGAGTAAGCAAATGACAAAATAGAATTGAGGTACAGTAAGATCGAACAGCTCTGCCTGGCTTTGGCATGGGTTCGCACCTAGCTACAACATTATCTTTTCTCTTACACTACTCATGTCATTGTTGACTAGAGTCCCTTGAAATTCCTTATGGGAAGGCCGATTTTGGATAGTAAGACGGCTAAATGGGCTACCATCTTTGCAGCATTTGATATAAAGTTTGTTGCAAAGAAAGAAATCGAAGGTAGTGTGATAGTAGATCACCTAGCTGCATCTCCCGGTGATGCCGATGTAGAAGACATCAGGTTTCTAGATGAAGACATTCTATAGATTCAAACAAATCAGTGGAAGATGTACTTTGATAGGGCTGCCAACATTAAGGTTACGACATCGACGTGGTTATAGTAACTCCATATGGGGAATGACAGCCCTTCAGTATTAAGTTGATGTTTCAAGTCACTAATAATATAATGGAAACTAAAGCTTGTATTGCCAGATTAGAAGCAACTCTGGGTATTCAGATCAAACACCTAATGGTTTATTGAGTCTCCATCCTAATAGTCTTTCAAGCATTGAAGAAATAAAAGATCAAGAAACAATGTTCAGTCTCGTACTTCCAATGCCTAGATCAATTGGCTTAACAATTCGAAGAGTTATCAATCCACTACTTACCTCGGGCTAACAATCAGTTTGCCGATGCACTAGCAACTCTTACTTCCATGGTTGATATCAGCCCTAACACGGTCATCAAGCTCCTGAATATTCAAATCCATCAATAGCCAGCCTATTGCTGTAATCTCTAGCTCACGGATGGTAAGCCTTGGTACTAGGGTATTCAGACCCACTTGGAAAAGGAAGAATACCCTAAATGTGCCTCTAAGTTTGATAATAGGACCCTTCAGGAATTGTCAAAAGGCTACCTCTACAAGGTATTTTATACAAATAGATATGGAATCAGGCACATCTCAGATGCATAAACGAAGAAGAAGCTCAACAGATTATGGAGTGGGTGCATGATAAAGACGAAGGCCTCCATATGAATGGAATGGCTCTAGCCCATAAGATTACCAATTAGGATTGTTATTGGCTTACCATGCGATCAAACTACTCCAAATCTATTCAAAAGTGTCATAAATGCCAGATTTATGCTAAGCTTCAATAGTTGCCCTCGATAGCTCTTTACCTCATTACCATGCCATGGCCCTTTATGACTTGGGGAATTGATGTGATTGGAAAAATCACACCTAAGTTCTCTAATTAGCATGATAAAATCTTTGTAGCCATCGACTACTTCACCAAGTGGGTAGAAGTTGCCTCCTATCATGTTCTGAACTCCAAGAAAGTGGCTCAATTCACCTAGACCAACATCATATTCAGATATGGAGTTCCCTTCGAGATCATATCAAACAATGGGTCTCACATCCAAAAAGAAGCCTTTGTCCTGATGACTAAGTATAAAATCCAGTACCATCGCTCTTTACCATGTAGGCCCTAGATCAATGGAGTGGTCGAAGTAGCAAATAAATTTATCAAGAACATTCTCCAAAAGATGATTTATAATCACAGAAATTGGCATGAACATTTATTTGCATTTTGCAAACCTCCATCAGAATGCCAACCAGGGTAGCTCCTTACTCACTTTGTGTACAGGATGGAAGCAGTCATCCCTATTAAAGAACATATTAGATCAGCCAGGTCATGATAGAAATTCAGCTGCCTAAAATAGAATAGGTCAAGAACTATCACAACTAATTGAATGCTATTAACGAAAAAAGGCTAGAAGTTGTTAATTAGATTTAAAGCTTCCAATAGAGAATAGCCAGACACTTCGATAAGAGAATCCGGGATCAGAAAGTCGAAGAGGGTTGTCTTGTACTTAAGGAAGTCAGAGCTCCAGTACAGGATCCTCGGGGTAAATTTGCGCCAAACTGGGCAAGCCCCTACATACTAAAGAAAATTTTCTCTGAAGGTGAAGTCATCTTGTTTGACATAGATGGCAATGAGTTCACCAATCCATACAACTTGGATCAACTCAAAAGATACATTGCCTGAATGCATTTAGGCGTTAGCGTCAGAAATATTGCTCCCCCATGTCACTATTAAGCCAAACTGCGGTGACCTAACTCTTGAAATTATGTTCCTAAAGTATGGGATATGTAGGTAGCCTAACCTATAGGTGCGGTATAATAATAACACATTTTTCCCCCTCTTTTCATAAAAATTCTAGATTCTTTGTGCAATTAACAAAAAAAAGACAAAAATCAAAACAAAATAAGCTAAGTTGTAAACCAACAAGGGTAGGCAGCTTACGCAAAAGTTAGGGTAGCTTGCTATGTCGAAAACCCAAAAGGAGTAGGCAACAATTAAGGCTTAAAAGCAGCAATCACATAAAGGATAAAACTGAATTTCCTTTTCAAAATTGTCAAAATGATTCCCTTTTTACACATCTCCAATCAGTACAAGTTATATAAAAAGAAAATCATGAAAACCCCATCATTTAGGCATCAATCTCTGTCACTTGTCTACCTATGTCAGTCGTCTATGTATCCACTATCCAGAGTATCAAAATACCAAAAGTGTGTCAACTGAACCCTCTATACATCATGGGTCATTATACTTGTAACACCCCTTTTCCGGTCTCATAGGACCAGAATAGGAGATGTTGCATTCTGTGCTAGAGGCACGTACAGGCTTGCTTATTAGTACAGAATTAGTATCAATGAAAACATAATATAACAATTGAATGCTTAATTTACAAATCCTTTAAAATGTACAGCGGAAGTCTTAGCAACCCAAACTTGCCTGAACAGTTTGGTTATAAAATTCGAGAAAAATTTAAAACCTTTAAATACAGTAGTAGTAACCCATTAAAAATTTCTAAAAAGTTAGGCAAATCCTTTAGAAAATTTCAAGTATTCCCTTCGAAAATCTAATTAAGAAAATGAACAAACCAATTAATAAAATAATATCAAGGTGGTAGTAAAGTCCTCAGGAGTCCTTTACACACATTTAATATTCCAATTCAATAAAATAAATCTCAAGAGAAACCATCCTCAAATCCAACTTTAATAGATTCCAAGATATCAAAAGTCCAATCCCAAAATAAAAGTCCAAGTCCATACAGAACCAATCAAAATCCTCAAGGAGTTTAAAGGAATAAAAAACAATTGTGTTTAGTTAAAATATAAGCCCCACACATACAAATAAATGCTCTCATTATTTTTAAACTTAACACATGCCATGAGTTTGAGTAAAGACTCACTCAAATCTAGAAATAGAAGTCTGTCTCTAGCTGCAGGTACTCATGATTCATAGCAAATAAATCTTCAATCTATGCGAGTTAAAAAAACAAGTATGGTTCATTGAAACCATACACATTATCTATATATATATCATTTACTACAATAGTCCATAAAGGCAACTTATTTCTCAAACAATCATGCAATATCATTTGTATAAAAGACATGTATGACATAAGAGCATTTACATAATTTAAACATCCAAACCATGTCATAAATATAGATGTGCATGCTTTAGCAGTATCTCACAGTACGAGTAGTCATGTACACATCTCTATAATAAGTTGCATACTATATAACCATATGGATTTCATTGTAACAATTTGCATGTTGTATAATCACATACAATGGTCTATAGGTAACTCATGTTGCAGTAATTTGTCCATTATATTTATTATCAACATTTTACTCATTAATTCAAATTATTGGGCCTTAACAATGACTCAGGAGAGACAAAGGCAGAATAGGTAACAGAATGGTGTCTGCTAACAATCAGACTACTACTAGCTAGTTAACCTTAAATAGTAGACTTTGAAAGTCTTATAGATAAAAAATCAGTAGAGTGCGTCGACTCGTACTGAAGAGACCCACGTGTCTAGTAGATGATCATACCACAATCCAAATCAGATCCCATAGCATGCTTTATTTTAGAAATAAATAACCATATTCTAGCAACCACTCAATCAAGACCATAATAAGAGCCCATTAGTTCTTTTAGGTTGATTCAGTTTAATTCCATTTTCAAGTATTGACCACAAAATCCAGTACATTCATTCTCATGTACATAAAATAAAAAGTTCAAGTCACTTGATTAAGGTAGCATTAATCCATATATGTCTTAGTCTAATATCACTAAAGACAGCAAGCAAGTAAGCGTACCTGGTGCAAAGCATTAAGCCTTCCATGACATAATTCCAAGTTGGTGTTAAAGTCAATATCACACACTTAGTTCATGCTAGTTCATAGGTCAACCAAATCAACATTACAATAGCAAAGTTCTAGTGTGTCTTCTAACATCTTTTTATATTATGCAAGTAAGCATAATATCACACATCAAGTTTAACTCATATCATATGAAAGACCAATCACAAACCACCTTAGCTAAGTTTATTTCAAGATGAAATCATGCAACAAGTAACATTAGAATTGAATGGATCATTAGGATAATCAATTCATCATCTTATAACCATTTAACCAAATTCTTCAATTTGATTTCACAGTCCAATATTAAACCAAAGATACTTAATTGTCACACTAAGACCTACATTAAATTCTTAGGTCATATTGACTAGTATAATCAAGCAATAACTCTTAATTAAAATCAACTAAACATGATTCCTATCTTATGTGTTCTTATTTGACTTCCAAATGATATATTAGTCACATTTAAAGAAAATTCTAAAGATTTCCACATCAAGGATACATTAGGTATGCATTTAGAGTATTTAGGCATCATTAGGAGGTCAAAAATACACAGTCACGCTTTGAGAGTCAAGGAATTCCATGGTCTAGGAGTGTCAGCATTTTGGTGATTAGATCATAACTTGAGTTATAAGCATCCAAATTAAACACAAGAAGATTCATTGAAAAGCTAACAAGTAAATCTACAACTTTCATGAATGACTCTAGTAAAAAATTGGACATCTTAGTGGCCAAAATGGCAATCAATCTGAATATATAAGTTTGGTGCCATGATAGAATTAGTTTTGGTATTCAGATCATAAAGTGAGCTATGGGTATCCAAATTAGATACAAAAAGATGTTTTCAAAAGCTAAGAAGTAGAGCTAAAATTTTATGAAGAGCTTTAAATACAAATGAAGAACACAAAAGGTCCAAAAATAAGTTCAAAACCAACCCAATAACATATACTATCAAATTTATCAATTCAAACGATTTACACAAAATTTCCAATTTTACACTTAAAACACATCAGTTCTCAAAATCAATAAATGAGAAATGATGTTAATGATCACCAATATCAATAAATGAAATCAATTAAACATATATTTACAAAGTACAAACCTCAAAATCAGACAATATCAAACCAACTTCACAATTATGCCTTCCCTTTGCCCTTGTCAACCTTAGAAAGTTCACCCTTCTCTATGGGCATGAAAACCAAGACAAAACATCACAAACAACTATTAAGGATTCATAATCTGTTAACAACACTAACATAAAAAATATAATCAGATTAGAAACAATATATGGATTACAAAAATGGAATCTTACCTTAATAATTGAATGCCTTCAATGATCACCACATAATTGCACCTTAATCTTCTAGCTTAAATCACCACTCTAATATCACTCATTCTCTCAACTTGTTATTTGATTATAGATTCAAGTGGTGGAATTATAGGAATGGGAGATGAACTTCTTCTTCTTCTTTCTCTCTCTTTTTCTCTTCACTCTCGTGTGTGTGTGTGTTTGTGAAAATGGTGGCACTCTCATCTAAAATGAGAGTGTTGACCACTCTTATTAGATTTAGGGTAATAATTTATTTTATTTCATTTTTCCTTTTAAGCCCACAATCTAATAAGCCCAATTATATAACCAAAACCCATTTAATAAAATACTCATAAATAGAAATCGAATTTATATATATATAGCTATCTTTTAAATAATCCCTTTTATAATAATACTTAACGATAATTAATAACTCATATTTTGAAAATCAAATCCCAACCCCGAATATCTAGGTACAATTAGAACTGCATCACATTATACAGACTTAGCAATAATGAAAAAATCTATCCAAAGTTCCAAAAATTAGGGCATTACAACTCTATCTAAAAGGCCTCATAAAAAATACAAGTTGAGTCAAAAATTAAAAATCCTACCCTATCAACGTAAGGTCGGCATGCACCAAGGAACTAAACGAACTGCCTGCGTCGCCTCAGAGGCATCTGTTTAGAGTCATCAGAATCCTCTAGGTCAACCCGTCCGGTAGAGTTTAAGGTTGTCTCGGTCATTAGTTGGAGTCTAGTGTCTATCTCTCGAGTCAGAGTCACTATACGCTCTCTCTATAACACCGACCGCCCAATCCCAGAGAAGTAGAAGGTGGATGCCACATTCGGTGCGAAGCACCGTCTATGTCACCAAATAAACCCGAATTATATATTAGAAGTGAATAAGTTATTCCAGGGAGGCGAGCAATATTTTAATAACTTTTTTTTTAAAAAAAATAAACGAATAAAAGCTTAGGGAAAAATCCTAATAAAATTTTGCAAGAGTCCCCCCCTCCCCCCTAAAAATATACTTTCCCCACAAGGAAAAACAAAGCACTTCCAATATCGACCTCCAAACCTCAACTCCAAATTATTTCAATGATCACGCATAACTTTTAGAGATTATAATAATTCTATTAACAACCAAGGTAATATTTCACCATTCAAGATAACTAAATATATCATCATTCATACACAAACAAATAATCAAATAATAATACTAAATTGGCCACCGATTTCACTAAAAATTTATTCAAATACTTACAACCTCAATATCATTCACAAGATTCTATACATGCCATGATTTACATTAATATACATGTCCTACCCAAAATGCTAAATATACTCTAATGCCCCCTTCTAGTCCCAACAGGTGCCCTCTGCTCCTAACCTACGCGTGATAAAAATCAATGCGCTGAGTGGAAGACTCAGTGGTGCTAAATATTTATAAACTTAAAATATCCAAAGAACACTAAATAAATAATTTCAAACAATACATTTTTTTAAACACTGAAATCGTATTAATTTAATCCAAATATTTGAAAGATCACAAGAAATTCACACTTAAAAATTTATACCAACTCAAAATAAATAAGAAAATATCATAAATGCCAATGTGTTTTCCGATTTCAATATAATAAATTAAAATTCTCATTTTCATTTTATCTGAAGCTCATACTGATACCGAAAGAATGTAAATAGAATCAATTGTGGCCTGTGAGAGCACCACCCACCAATCACATAATCATGGCCTGTGAAAGTGCCACCCACCAATTATATAATCGTGGCCTGAGACCATTGTGGTCTGTGCAAGCACCACAATAATAAGTGCGTCTGCCTATTTATAAGGGTTGATAACCCTAGCATATGATCATAGCTCCACCAATAATATGGGCTGATAACCCGAGCATGCTTATATATCACAACAATCTCATCATACCACATGTCAATCACGTATGGTAGAGCTTAGAATAATCAAATTCTTCCATAAATATTCTCATTTCTCCTTCACCATTCCTTATTTAATTCATTTAAGAATTAACATTTATTATTTCAAAAATTCCTTTATTAATAACTTGTAAAACATCCATCAAAATCAATTCATGTTTCAAATAAAAACCTTTCTTTTATAATACCACCTTAAAAAGTACTAATTTCCAACTTAAAACCACCTCTCAAATCCTTAAATTCATTTTTCAAAACCGTTAACCATAAAACTCAATTTACCCTTTCCCAAACCTTCTTTAAGTCATGAAAAATACTTAAACACTAGAATTCAAATTCAAGCTTAAAACCACTACTAATTTACTTATTCTTAATCTTATTTAAATCAAAATCAAGCTTACAAAAAAAATTTAAAGGAATCAATATGTCCTTCATTTTGACATATTTCGGCCACTCCTCAAAATCAAGAGGGAAAATGATTTCTTTCCAAATTCATTTCATAAATCACAAGAAAATACAACTCAAAACTCATTTACAATCATAGGAAATCAAAAACAACAACAAAAATCAATGCCCTTCCTTAGAGGAAGGTTTGGCCATTTAAGAGGGGAGAGGGAGGAGAAGTTTCTCTTCCTATTCAAGCATTTACATATGCTTAAAAATCATATAAAATCATATTAAAACATCCAAAACATCAATTCCCAACACAGTTCACAAATTTATCAAAAATCATTCAAAACCTCAAAATTTACAACTTAAAGAAAATGAAAGAGAAATTGAAATTGTAATGCACTAACCTCTCAAACAAGCTTAAAGAAGCTTAAAATCTCTATTCTTTGACCTTCTCCTTGCCTTTGCCAGAGGGTTCTCCAACCTCTTCAAAGAAGGAGAAAAAGACATTAAACCCAAAATTACTCATAAGAAAATGAAAGAGCATGATTTAATGCATAGATTCCATGACTAATAGTAGAATTATACTTAATAAATCACAAAACCCAAAAGTAACAACTTACCTCATTTAATGGTAACTTCTAATCCAAGGCTTAAGAACTCCAAATTCAACCTTCTAATAATTAATTACTATGGTTTAATCAAGATTCTATGATTTAATTAGGTTATTTGGTAGTGATTTGTGGTGGAAAAATGAAAGAAAATGGAGAAGAAGGAGAGCTTGAAGTTGGCGTGGAAGATGGAGATGGAAGGAGGGAGAAGGTGTTGATCAGTTAAGTAGCAAAGTCAAACTTT
>CANUEP010227557.1:0-11646 GCA_947857235.1 Jatropha podagrica
ACCTAATTAACTCCACAAATATTAATTATGCTCAATATCATAATCGAGTCCAAGTAAAATATTTTTTTCTCCCTCGGGTGATACCATTCATGACTCGCCTAAATAATATCATTTTAAGATCTGAAATTTTGGGGCGTTACAAATAGGGCAGGGTCTTTTTAGTTTTTATTGCTGCTAGTGAATTAAATTTTACTGCTTATTTAGGGTTGTTTGCTAGTTAGAGATTATTCTAGCGCTTGTCTATTTGATCTAATATTACGGAATGATTTTTCAAAGGCACTTGTCCAAAGATTATAACTTGTCAGTCTTTCGAATTATTGAATTATCTTTGTATCAATGATCAATCAAGAGAATCCCGCACTATGAATCACCTTTGGTTGAATCGTTTCTTCCATTGATTTTAATTATTTATTTTATTACTTTCTAGTTACCTAGTTATTTTTCGATTGCTACTTTGATGAAAACCCCCCTTTTTATTTTATTATTTTATCAACTGGTCTCAATTTAAAATTCAGTCTTTATTAGTCTTTGGGGTTCGACCCTTCTCACCTATCTATAAATTACTTAGAATAGGAAGAGTATGAATTATTTTTTGTGGTCTTGACACCATTAAATTTTGGCACCATTATCAAGGACTAATCTAAATCTGATTTGTTATTTTGATGACCAGATCTGAACAGGCTAATTGAAATTTTAATCTAAAAATTGAAAAATTAGTCGGTGCATTAAGGAGAGCAGCAAGACAGCGAAAGAAATAAGCAGCCACGACATCCACACCTCCTTTAGACAAACCAACACCTGAATTTTCAACTGAATCTGAAGAAGAAGAGACTGAATTTGAAGAAGAAGATGCATGGCTGATGAACAGACAGTGAGACAGCTACACGCACCTCCAATAGAGCAGCAACCTCTTTGCATCACTTATCCAGCTCTAGAGGTGGCGTTTGAGCTGAAGTCAGGATTAATACATCTACTTCCTATCTTTTGTGGATTAGAGAATGAAGATCCCAATAAACACTCGAAAGAGTTTCATGTAGTTTGCTCAAGCATAAGACCGCAAGGAGTAACAGAAGAATAGATCAAGTTGAAGGCATTTTTCATTTTCTTTGCAAGATGTCGATAAGGAGTGGTTGTTCTATTTGCCCTCAGTATCAATCAGATCATGGGAGGATATGGTCCGACTTTTCTTAGAGAAATATTTTCCAGCCTCAAGAGCAGTTTTGATTTAAAGGGAGATAAGTGGCATCAAGCAAAAGGATGCAAAAACTCTCTATAACTACTCGAAGAGGTTCGAAAGACTGTGCAAGCTGCCCATAACATGGAATTACTGATTCAATATTTTTATGAAGGAATGCTGGATTTGGAGAGGATGGTTGATGCAGCAAGTGGACGGGATTTTGTAAATGAAACTCGTCGACAAGCCCGAGAAATCATATCTACCATGGTTGCCAACATACAACAGTTTAGTAGACGTCAAGACATGCCAAGGAGAGTCAATCAGGTAAGTGATTCTAACATTAAAAGTAAACTTAAAGAACTAACAAGTTTGGTTCAAAGTATTGCTATAAGTATGTATCCTCAAGCCAAAGTATGTGGAATTTGTGCTTATCATGAACACGTGACTGACATATGCCCCACATTATAAGAAGGTGATAAAGAACAGGTGAATGCTATAGGCAGATTTCCTAGCCAGCCTTAATGAAAATATGATCCCTACTTGAACACATACAATCCAAGATGGAGGGATCATCCGAACTTCAACTATGGAGGAAGGCGACAAAACACACAGTAATATCATTATGCACCACCACAGTAGCACCCTCAAGCAAGCTCAAAACCAGGTATGTCTCTTGAAGAGTCACTTGCTATTAACACTCAACAGTTTTAGCAAGAAACTAAAACTAGCATCTAGAACTTAGAAAATCAAATGAGTCAATTAGCCACTTCTCTAAGCAAACTAGAATCGCAAGGGAAGTTACCTTCTCAAACTATCGTCAATCCCAAGCACAATGTAAGTGTAATCACTTTAAGAAGTGGGAAGGTGCTGGTAACCCTAGCCCCGAAGAAGGGAAGTAGTGGTTTGAAGAAAGATGCTAAAGAAGAGATAAAGATATCACAAATTGAGAAATCAGAATTAAGCTTGCCCAAGCCTCCACTGCTAGTGACACTGCCATCTTTTCCTAGAAGGTTAGCTAAATCGAAGAAGGACAAAGAAGCAAAAGAGATCCTTGAAACTTTTCACAAGGTAAAGGTAAATATACCATTATTAGATGCAATTAAACAGATTCTCTTCATGCGAAATTTTTAAAGGATCTTTGCACAAATAAAGGAAATTAGCTAGTTATAAAAGGGTCAGTGTGGGGGAGAATGTTTTCGCCATGTTGCAGAAAAAATTACCCCCCAAGTGCAAGGATCGAGATATGATTGCTATTTCTTATAAAATTGGTAATATTGGTATTAAGAAAGTTATGTGTGATTTGGGTTCTTCCATAAATGCCATGTCAATGTCCATTTATTCTTTTTTAAGGCCGGTCCATTAAAAAAACACCTCTGTTGTGATTCAATTGGCCGACAGGTCCATAGTGTACCCCGAAGGGGTATTAGAGGATGTTTTGGTGCAAGTCAATGCACTGATATTTCTTATTGATTTTTATGTGTTAGAAATGAAGGATGATAAATCCCCCACTTCATCTGAGATTTTGCTCAGGACACTATTTTTTAGCAGAACTAGAGTAAAAATAGATGCTCATGATGGCACAGTTACCATGGAGTTTGAGGAAGAAATAATTAAGTTTAATGTGTATGATTATCCATGTGATATGCTTAGTGTTTGTGGTGTTGACGTAATTGATCCTTTAGCTCCTAGGTAAAGGAAATTGCTTTGGAAGACCCATAAAGGATTGATTGAAGTCTGAGAACATCTAGCCTAAGATGTTAAATGAGGGCACTTATTGGGATGCAACCCAATGCTAAGCTTGCCTAAGCCTAATAGCTTTTTCTTTTCTTTTCAATTTTATTTTTATTTTATTTTGTTATTTTTGAGTCATCTTCTTCCCTTCACCGTAGTGGTGTATCTGCTTTCTGGATAGGCATTGAAGACTAGAGATATTGGTTTTAGCTTTCATGGTTAAAATAGTTTTAATGAATGCTATTATTTTTCCTTTGTGTTCTTTTATCTCTTAGCAATAATGATGGTTCTTTTACCTTTTGCAATTTCCTTTTAATTTTTATTTTCCTTATTTATTTATTTTATTTTATTTTTTATTTCTTTTTATTTATTACTTATCATTTCTTTTTCCCATTCACTTACAATTTAACCTAGGTAATCTTTTCTTTCTCTCTTATATGAACTGCAACAGCAGCCATCCAAGGAATAGCACAGTGCCGCCCTCTCCACCGGAATTGCAAATGTCGCGAACCAAGCAATAGGGCACCAAGCTTTCGGCCAGCTCCCTCTCAATACTGCCACCACGACGTTTCACCCTGCCATTGCCATCAGAGTCATGCGACAACTCCAGCAATGAGGATGAGACGTGCTTCGCTTCCCTAACAGCACCTGTTATCGCCCCTTCTCATTCTAACACCACTTTTGCTATCGCCACTGTCATCGAACCTTAATAGCAGCAACCCATGATGGCTCTGCCTCTTCCTTCCTTCTTCTCGGAGACAGACTCGTTCCCAAACCCAAAGAGATAGTGCTCTCGTAGATGCTGCCCCTGCGCAAAGCAAACAAGCCCAACCTCCTCCACAGGGACATTCCTCATTCCTTCTCTTTAATTTTCTATCATTGATAATTCCTTTATCCCATGGAAATTTTATTATTTGATGTGTAGAATTCTTATTTTCAAATTTCTTTCTTGTCTTAAACTTTGATTGATATTCTCTTTTAACCTCCTAAGAGGAGTTCTTTGTCCTTCAACTAAGTTCTTTACATTAAATTGACTTTTTGGGATTTTAGACAAGGTAATTGTAGTCTTCATTATAGACTTCCATCTTCACCATACCACAAATAGCATCCCTTAATCATTCTATTTTATACAAATCATGTAGACTTCATTAATAGGTGAAACTTTTAAATTGCTTGTACTTAATTCACTCTTGTTCATATTTCAAAACTTTGTTTAACTTATCTAAAGTACTACTCTTGGGTATTGGTTGTATGATTTGGAAAGATGGACGGTGCAAATCACACAAAGCAATGTAAAAGGTGAGGAATAAAAAGAGAATAAAAAAAAGCAGTAATCAACATGAGTTCTCTAAAAGTTGCAAAAAAGAAAGAGAATGAAAAAACTAGTAATGCACATGAGTTCTCTAAAATTGCAACAAATAAATGAAAAATGAAGACTGGAGAAGGCACATTCCTTTCTTTTGAAAAAAATTACACCAAATCCTATTGTACTTTGATAGGTTAACCTTATATTTTGAGATGCAACAACTTAAATTCTTGTGGAACCTAATATGTTGTGTGCATAAATTTTCAAGTCTTTGTGTTTTTTACTTCAAGGGATTGAGGATGTTATATATTGGTATGGGATTGATGGAATAAACGATGACGATTATTACCTTACTTGCTTTTCTTTCCAAAATCTTTTGTTAGAGAATGCTGTTATAGGGTGGAGTAAATTTCTATACGGGATTGATTAAGAATTTTGTTCATGCTTGAGGACAATCATGGAATAAGTGTGGAAAAATTTGATAACTTGTTAATTTAGCATAAAATATCATTTGTTTGATTATTTTCTATGGATAATTTTTGGTTAAAATGAGGATTTTCATTTGGTTTTCATATTTTTCATAGGTTATTCTAGATTTGTTCAAAAGGGAGCTTTGGAGATTGATTTCTTGAGTTTTTGATGAAGCAACCAGGTTGAAGCTAGATTCTCAGAAAGCCTTCAGGAAGTTTTTAGCTTACGCTTAGGCAAGCATAAGAAGAGATCAGCCTGAAGGAGAATAAAGCCCTTGGAAGGTTTTGGATAGCGCTTGGGCAAGCATTACAAAGGCGAATCTAACACAGAGCAAAGCATTCTAGAAGTTTTGAGATAGCGCTTGGGCAAGCACTATAGAGTTGGGTTTGAAGCTGAACGAAACCCCCTGGCAGTTGACTTGCGCTTGGGCAAGCGTTATACAGACATGACCTAAACTTTTATAGAATCTTGACAGCTATGAAAATATCATTTAAAATGCAAGGTAGCCCACCTTTTAAGGGATTCGATAGATACTCAATTTAAATATTTAGATATTCTTTAAAAGATATTTATTTTCAGGGTTTCTTTCCTCCATTATATATGATCTTAAAGTTTGTAAAGGGGAACCCATCATCTCCTCTCTCCTTATTTTTCAAAATAGCAGTAGTTCTCTTCAGGGTTTATTTTTATTCTTTGTTTTCTCCATAACCATGAGTGGCTAAACTTATTATTTCTGTCAAGGGTTGATTTCAAGTAGGGATTTTTCAAGATTGTGAGATCTAAATGCTAAGTAGCGAATAATATAATTTGATTGAGATCAGGCCGTTGGATTATATTATGGAAACCCAGAATCTATTTTAAATGAACTATGCTTGTAAGTTTGTTGAATATGGCAAGTCCTTTCTTGTTTTTATTGCTACTAGTGAATTAAATTTTATCGCTTGTTTAGGGTAATTTGCTAGTTAGAGATTATTCTAGCGCTTGTCTATTTAATCTAATATTACGAAAAGATATTTTAGAGACGCTTGTCCAAAGATTATAAACTGTCAGTCTTTCGAATCATTGAATTATCTTTGTGTCAATGATCAATCAAGAGAATCCCATACTATGAATCACCTTGGGCTAAATCATTTCTTCCATTGATTTTAATTATTTAGTTTATCACTTTCTGGTTATCTAGTTATTTTTCAATTGCTACTTTGATCAAAACCCGGCCTTTTTTATTTTTTTATTTTATCAACTGGTCTTAATTTAAAAATCAGCCTTTATTAGTCTCTAGGGTTTTACCCTTCTCACCTATCTATAAATTACTTAGAATAGGAAGAGAAGGATTTATTTTTGGTAGTCTTGACACCCATCATTGTGCGATGTTTAGTCTTGTGCAAGTCATAGTAAATATTAAACTTCCCACTGCTGATGCATACAGTACTCGAGACATCTCCATCATCTCTTCTTCATTGCTAGGACTCATATTAGAGGATAATGTTAAATTAATAGGAAGAAGGGTAGAAATTGACTTATAATCTTGCATGTTGAATCATGACAAGATTTTCTTCAAATAATTCTTTTATGAAAGCTAAATCTTCATATTACTCATATCTTAGTGAATTTGCATCCTTAGAATCTTGTTTGTTGGTCCCAAGTCCTTTATTTCAAATTCCCTATCCAATTGTGCGTTTAATTCTTCAATATGATCTTTGTTGGGCCTGCAATTGACATGTCATCCATATACAACAGCAATATAACAAAATCTTTTTCACCAAACCTCTTGAAGTAAGTGCAAGGGTCTACATTAAGTCTATTATATCCAAGGCTCATGATAAAGGAATCAAATCTCTTGTATCAACATCTTGGCACCTATGTTACACTGTACAGAGATTTTTTCAACCTGCAAACTGAGTTCTCCTTTCCTTTTTCTTCAAATCCCTCAAGCAGGAGCATATAAATTTCTTCTTCAAGATCTCCATGAAGAAAATGAGTTTTAACATCTAATTGCTATAGATGCAAGTCAAATTTAGCACACATTGCCAAGGCTATTCAAAACTGTCGTCAATCAAACCACAGGAGAGAATATTTCATCGAAATCAATCCCTTCTTTCTCAGCATATCCTTTCACCACCAGTCTTGCACGATACCTCTCCCCTTGATCGTCAACATTTCGTTTGATTTTGAAATTTATTACTAATTGGCTTCCTTCCTTGTGGATGTGACATAAGCTCCCATGTATTATTTTTATGAAGGGCTTCAATTTCATCTTGCATTGTTACCATCCATTGAGAAGCGTATGAATTACTCATTGCCTTTTGGAAAGTTGATAGTTCTCCATCCTCAGTTAAAAGATAATATGCTTGCCTTCCATAACATAATCTGAGTGCCAACTGGGATACCTTTTTACAGGATATGATTGACAAATTATTAGAGCTTCAGAATTCTCTGGTTCTGGTTTTGGTTCCTAGTGCTTTGGTGTAGCTTTAGAAGAATCATTTTGTTCAAACTCCTTTCCACCTATATCATTGTAGCCTATGATTTTTCTTTTGAAGTGATATCATCTTTTTCTTGCCTTTGTAGCTTGTCTTCTATAAAGATAACATCCCTAGTTATTATAACTTTGTAGCCAGTGGGATCCCATAAATGATACCCCTTCACACCATCAGCATACCCCAAGAATTTGCATTTTTTGGATTTTGGATCCAGCTTTGTGATTTCTTTGGCCTTATACATCATGTACACAGTACTTCCAAATACATGGAGGTTTGGATAATCAACTGGCTTGCCAGTCCATATCTTCATTAGAGCTTTTCACTCAATTGCAATTGATGGAGCTCGATTCACCAAATAATAGGTGGTATTGATTGCTTTTACTTAGAAAGTTTTCTCTAGGTCTGCAGCTCTAAACATTGCCCTTGTTCTTTCTAACAAAGTCTTGTTCCTCCGCTCTGAAACTCCATTTTTTGGAGGAGTGTACACCACTGTGAACTGTCATTTAATGCCTTCTTTCCTATAGAAGTCTTCAAATTCATAACTTGTATATTCTCCTCCATTATCTATTCTGAAACACTCGATTTCTTTTCAAAATCAAGTTCTACTCTCGCTTTGAAAGCTTTAAAGATTAAAAACACATCGATCTTTCTTTTGATATTCTCCTAGAGTAATCATCAATGAAAGAAACAAAGTACTTTACTCCGCCTGAGGATGGAACCAGTGCTTGCCATACATCAAAGTGAACCAATTTTAGAATATCTTTGCTTCTAGAATTTGACCTATGAATTTTAAATGATGTTGCTTACTTTTAATGCATTGTTCACACAAAGGAAGTGATATGTTTATTAGTCCTTGAAGTAGCTTTTGCTTCAAAAGGATTTTCATTCCTTATTCTAATATGTGTCCAAGTTTTTGATGTCATAGCATTATAAAATTTGAAGTACTTGAGGCAACAGATGCCACTACTTCTTGCAAAGTCTCTCCCTTTAGCATATATAAATCTACAGCTATTTTTTCTCCTTTCATCACCGTAAGTGTTCCATGGAGCACTTTCATGATTACCTTCACACTTTCAATTTTGCTAGCACTATCATCCAACAACCTGTAGGATAATAGATTTTTCTTTGGGCCCTTCACAAGTCGCACATCTCGAACAGTTTGAATTGTTCTATCATATATCTTCAATTTGATGGTTCCAATGCCAACGATCTCCAAGGCATGATCATTACAACTGTACATAGATCCTCCTGAGATAGGTTCATAATGATGAAACCATTCTCTTTTAGAGGTCATGATATGTGGCTCCCGAGTCAATAAGCCATACATCTACAAATCTTTTTCTACCTTCCATAGCAGATGATGCTTCACAACTAAGAGCATTTCCATCATTTGAAGTATTTTGCAATATTTCATTGAGGATCAGAATTTTTAGATAAATTCCAACAATTCCTCTTTAAGTGACCCTTCTTGCCACAGTTGTAGCACTTTAAATTCTTTTTACTTCTAGACTTTGATCTACTATGGTTGTGACTCCACTTTGGTCATGTTCTGTTGATCTTTCTCTCATCACCGTTAAAGCCTCCGCTTGTTGTAGATTTGTTTCTCTATCTTCCTTATTCTTGGGCCAATTTTCTTCTTCTAGAATTGTAGTTGCAACATCATCAAAGACTAGATAATCCGTAAGGATGTTGTTTGTCAAGTTGATGATGAGTTGATCATACAAATCAGGTAGAGTTTGAAGTAAAAGCTAAACACGTTCTTGTGTCTCTATTTTATAGCTTAGAAATGTGAGTTGAGAAAATAGATTATTCAACATGTTTAGGTGCTCCGTCACTGAAGTGGATTCAGACATCCGAAGAGTGTCGAGTTTCCTTTTAAGAAAAATTTTATTGTGTAGTGATTTGGCCTCGTACAATTTGCTAAGATGATCCCAAACCTTCTTTGTTGCCTTCTTCTCCTCTATGCTTGACAATACTTCGTCTTCTAGTGCTAAATGAAGAATTGCAATAGCATTCCCGTTCATGTTGTTCAATTTACTGTCATTTGTGAAATTTGCTTTTATTTCACCGATAGCTGCTAGACAGTTGTCTTTCCTTAGGATAGCCTTTATTTTCATATTCCACAATGAGGAATTACTCTTGTTGAACTTTTCAATCTCAAATTTCTCTGCTATTGCTTCTATGGATAGCTCGCATATTTCACTATTTTATGTGAATAGTACGCCAGCACCTTAAATAAGTGAGTAATATCTAGCTCATTTTTTGTTGTGAAGGATCCAACTATTAGTGGCAGCCACAAAGCAAATAATAAGTAGATATACACACCTAAATCAGGCTCTTATACCAATTGTTGTGAAATACAGTCATTATATAGAGCAAAATTACAAATGATAGATCGAGAAAATAATAATGAAAATAAAGAAGATCCAGACTTTACGTAAAAAAACCCCTAAATGATATAAGGTAAAAACTACAGACAAGGTTAAAGAAATTTCACTATAATAAATGAGGAATTACAACTTCTTACAATTTAACAAGGAGAAACAATGAAAATTCTCTCTTAATAAAATAAGAAACAACTCTCTCTAAAACTCTCTAACTTCTCTAGTTGTGGAATGATTTTCGAATGAATTCTAAGCTTAACCTAAACCCTATTTATAGTTGAACTTCAAGGATCGAACTATAAATAACCCATTAATTTATGGACTAAAACAATAATTTTACCTTGTCAAATTTCAAAGGAGGTGTCTAATTTTTCCTTGACAATTCTTGGTTGGTGGCCGCAAAATTTGAATGGCAGCCACCCACATTTGACAACATAGCAATGGTAATAAAGCTTCGATGATGCCTGCGGGGCTTAGTAAGAGGGGGAGCGTGTCAAACCGTATCCCACTATAAGATATGACATATCGCCCGTAATATACTTAATAAGTACTAAATGATTATAAATACCTACTAAGTACACTACAAGGGACTTAAAAAATTTTTCTTTTAATTCTATACAATTTGTAACAACGTGTAACAATCCATTTTTCAGTGTTGATAATTGTGATTTATCGATCTGTAAATAGTAACATTGGTCCGGCACATGATATTATTTCGATCCGAAAAAATTACTATGCATGTCTAATATTTCATTTAATATTTTTGGAGCATGTTTGCATGATTTAGGTGGGTCGAAAATATTTCATGAATATTTTTGAAGAATTAAGATATTTAATGTATAGCTTTTTCTAGTGTAGTATGTTAAGGAATGATTGAGGAATTATTTTTATGGAGTTAACTTAATGAATTAGTGCAGTTAAATAACAATTAGAGGAGAATTAATTGATGAATATTTAGAGCCCTTGGATGAGCATACTAGAGACTTAATCATAGCCATTCATTTGACATAAAATTAAGTAGTCAAAAGTTTGACTTTACTACTTAAAAGCAACACTTATCAACACTGTTCCTCCTTCTTCTTCCTCTTCTCTTCCATGCCAACTTCTCTCTCTTCTCTCCTCCATTTTCTTCAATTTTTCTACCTCTAAACTTTGCCAAATCACCTAATTTAAACCTTGAATTAGTAATCAAACATTAAGACCTAAGCTAAGGAGTAAGAATTTGGAGTCCTTAAGCTAGGAAATTGGAGTTGCTACCAAAACAAGTAAGTTGTGATTCTTGGATTTTATGAATTAATAAGTAGAATACATGGATTAGATATATAATTGATGCATTAAATCATGCTCCATCTCTTTCATTTACCATTTCTTGATTTTAATGTTGATTGATGTGAATATTTAGAAGTGTTGTGTGACGTATTATATTGATTTGGAGTTTTAGGGTTTGGACGAATAAATATTGAAAGTGTATTTGTTTTCTTTGTTTGGCAAGTGGATTTTTAGGGAAAACTCTTGCGAATTTTTCGTAGGAGATTTCTAAAACTTTTGTTTTAATTTTTAAAAAAATTGACTTGCCTCATTATGAAAACTTAGCCACTTCCAATACATGATTTAGGATTATTAAGTAAGATAAGACAGTGCTTCGGCAACAAATGTGGCGCTCATCGTCGGGTCCTTCAAGATACAGCGGTGGGTGTTACATTTTGTGGTATCAGAGCCTAAGTTTAGGCGATTCTAGGATTTATGATTAGGTGTGAGAGTTTATCCGATTGGAGTAATTATATAATTGATTTAAGTTAAATACATGCCATATTGATCTATTTTGGGAACTTCTCTCCGATTGTGAACCTGTTAGTCTTTGTAGGTTTCAAGTTATGTCTCAGTACCCGTCTGATGAGGAGGTGGATAGTTATGCCCCTCTAAAGGGTGGTATGCTTGTAACACCCGCTGCCTAATCCCGAAGAACCAGACGACGGATGCCACAATCGGTGCCGGAGCACCGTCTTATAGCACTTATTAAAACTAGATCACAAATTAAGAGTGGTTAAATTTCCATAAGGAGGCAAGTAATTTACATTTTGTTTTGTGTTTTTTTTT
>CANUEP010227627.1:0-17841 GCA_947857235.1 Jatropha podagrica
GCCTAGGACATTCTTAATCTAACTAGGATTACGTAACGGTTATAGACAAGGAAACCTGAATCATTATCCTAATCAAATAAGGATTACTAGTTAGATTAAGAATGTAAATACGTAATCCTAATCAAATAAGGATTACTAATAAATACACTACACTAGAAAATATTATTCATTAAATGTCTTAATTCTCCAAAAATATTCATGAAATATTTCTACTCACCTAAATTATGCAAACATGCTCCAAAAATATTAAATAATATATTAAACATGCATAGTAATTTTTTCAGACCGAAATAATACCAAGTCTTGGATTGGCGGTACTATTCACTAACCGGTAAATCTCTATTACCAACACTGAAAAGACTCTAAAAAATAGACTGTTACATTGATGCTAAAGGTTAATTCTTGTCTGATTGATGTTGAAGCAGCTGTATGAAGGATGCTTATAAGTTCTTTCTTATGTCCATAAGAATGTATATATAATTGTATATACAATGTGTATTGCACCATTGTGCAAATACATATATTTAATTGCATATATTAAGGTCAGAGTATGTATTTTTTTTTACTAGTTTGCTTCGATTGGTGGAAAGCCATATCAAAGTAATTGACAGATTTGTGAGCAATGTGGATAATATTATGGATAAAATATGTAGTTGCAACATTTGGTGATTAGATGAGTTTTCTTATGCGCATGTTATTACATCTATTTGGAATAAACATCTTAATCCTTTTGATTTTGTATCATCTTACTACAAAACATCTACATATAAAGACACGTATAGTGGTGTTGTAATGCCATTGGATAATTTTTCGACTTCATATGTACATGTTGACATTTCTAGTTTGATTGTGTTGCCAGCTATTGGTGAAAAAGTCAAGAAAGGTAACTATGAGGTGTGGGAAGTGCAAGAAGCTAGCGCTTAACAAACGAACGTGCAAATTTTAGTTATCAGATTTACTATTTTTTCATTTTAAATTATTTTGTACTAAATACTTTTTCTAATGAACCTTTTAAAATTTTATAGATGCACTTATTATGTGTAATTAAACCATTTCGTATTATGGTTTTTTATGACCTTGATTTGTGATCTAACATTGTAATTGCCCATATTTTTTCATGAGATTTGTTTATCATTGTATTTATCTGTATATATGAATCTATTATAGCATGCACTGTTGATACTTGTAGACGCTCAATTTTTACTCTTAAAAGGACTTAGTGATGATAATTTCTTTTTTCATAACATGGGATTGGCACATTTGATTACTATGATTTTTCAATCGATGGTCCATGTCTACGAAAAATAAGTCATTTGACTATTTTTGCTTTTTCAGATTTTCAGGGGTTTCACATCAAAATAGTGCTCAGGAAGCGCCTAGGTATGCCCATGACATATTTTGATAGACCGCCTCATTTTGCACGCCACTCAAACTGATTTGGTGAAAACGGATCTAGCTCGATTTTAAGCCATCCTTGCCACCTAAGCCTTAGAAGAAGGCCACCTCATCTCCCCATTTTCATATAAATAGGGCAAGAGTTTAAGAGATGGGGGAGGCCTTTTTATTAGAAGGGGAAAACTCTTGCATTTTCTCTATTCACTCTTGATTCTAAGTTAAATCTTATGATTCTAACTTGGATCTCAAAATTTATTCATTCATTTTGATAAAAAAACAAAAAAACTCCCTTGAACTTTGTGATAAAAGACCCATAAACACACTCACTTAACTTAAATTCAGATTATTCAACAAAGATCAATGTTTTTAGGTTTCTTATTTCAATTTCCCTAAAATCTTTAGATTTTCTTCAAAACTAGGTAACTCCTGAGAATCCTAACCCTTTTCCTTTATCTATTTCTCTTTTTGGTGTATTAAGAAACCTATTTTGCCTTGGTTATAAGGAAAATCTATGATCAACCAAAAGCCTCTGACTACACTAGTGTTGGCGCACGCCACTAGTCTATGGTGCCATGCCACTACATATGGCGCACACCACTTTGGCTCATTCAGGTGGCTTTATAAGTTTACGTTAGGATTCCTTATTAGGAAAAGGTCTGCACGCCACTATATTTGGCGCACGCCCCTAGTAGTGGTGCACGAACATTGATTTTAGGACCTTAGAAGATAAAAGGGAATAAAACAACTCTAATTCAAGGGCCCATTTGAGTCCAGCACTAAGCAATATTGCTTTGCATCACGTAAATGACTTATTATAGCCCAAATAACAAATAAAGAATGAGATTTAAATAGTGATAGTCATAGTTGTTCATCCTTCATTATGAACTTCACATTATTGAACCTAAATCTCATTCCAAGTTAAGAAACTAATCCTTTTATCTTTTTGTTATTTACTTTAATGCCATTTAAGATTCTGTCTTTTAAATTTCCAAGTCTTTTACTTTCATGCGCCTTTACTGTTTCCAAGTCTTTCATGCACCTTTAATGAGCTAATTATTGTTTAATAAACTCATTAACATTCATTCTTGATTCTTTTATGTTAATGATTATATATTGTTAATTCCAAATATGTGTGATTCATGCTTGACTCATTGTTCTATTTTATGATTGAGTTATTACTTTATATTGAGCTTGATGTAAGCATCCATAATGAATTCCGTAAATTGCTTATTTGTAATAAGGGGTTGATGGGTAGAATTAGGCTAGGTTATAACTCTTTGAAATAAGCATCGTACCTAACTCCTTCACCCAGTCTCTAGTCAAAACTGAGTTAATCGATTCGAAAGAAATGGCTAATTCAAGAATTTTTTTCCAAAAAGGGGTGATGACTCCAAATATAAAGTTCTTACTAAAATAAGAGTTATTTTCACAAAATCCATTTTCTAAAGTAAAGTCGTCATCTGAGGATGTGAGGAACGAGTTTAACAAGAGAAAACCAATTTTTACAAATTTAAAATAAACAAAGCCCATTTTTCATTTTAGTCATTTGTGAAAAGGCTAAAAAAAATCCATTATCCTCAAATATCTTTTTATCATTTTTTATATTTTTCTATAGATACTATCTTTTAAATTATTTTAGATAATAAATATATAATATCTGCTTCATTACACCACATTGGAGCGTGGAGTCTTGATAAAAGTGAAGGCATAAATACAGAAGTAACTTCTTTTTTTTTTTTTATTAATGAAGTGTTATAACAATATGAGATAAGTTCAGAGTTTAGATTGAATTATTAATGTCTAATCCTTTGCATTAGTAGATACTATCTTGTAAATTATATAGATATTTTTTTGTTGTAGGTATATTTAAGTACCTTCTTGTATATACCATATATAAGTATAAACACAACAGAAAAAATAATCCTGTTATCGTGCCCTTTTTTGACGAATCATATAATTCTATGAATTCATTGACTAATAAGGTTATCAAATGAATAGAAACTAAGAATAGTAATCTTTGAGCACTTGAATCAATAATGATTATTTTTTTGTTTTGACACAAGAAAGGGATGTGGAAAATTCCTTTTCTTGTGTCGAAGACTAGGAAGATGAGTAAAATAATACCTCATGGAATCCTTTGTTCCCCTTATTTAATTTAGCCTTTCTGTGCTTTTTCGCTTACTTATCTTATGCTTAGTATCTAGTCAAATTGGATTCTATTTAAAATAGAAAAGCTATTGATTCACTCTATGATAGTTTATTTGACAATAGTAAGATAATCACACTGCTCCCATTTTTTTAGATAAAAAAAAAACACAAAAAGGGGGATAAAGTAAAATAGTCTTCTTACCAATATACATATTATGGCCATAGATGCGGTAGAAGAAATTTCAAATATATAAAAAAATATAAAAAAAGCAAAGAGCTTTTCACAATTTTTTTATCATACATAATATAATTACCAACAAAAATTTGATTCTTCTCCTTCTTCTATATCCCAAGCTCGAAGAAGGAAGAAGAGATAAGAGGGCCCCGTGGAGAATGTGGCCAAAAATTCATAATAGAGTCCAACCACAATGACCGAATTGATTATCTTCATGCATAAGGATACTAGATTACCTAGTATAAAAGATTTCGAATCATCACAAACCTCCTTTTTTCTTTTCTATTGCAATTTTTGGATTATTATATAATGATTTTGAAACTTTCCATATATATAGAAATAGAATATAAAAATAGAAAGAGATAGACTAGAAATGACAATTAGAGGAATTATTTTCATGATTTTTAAAAGATTTTGAATTATTTTCTTGTGAATAGTCTATCAGGATTAAGTAATCATAAAACCCATTTTTCACACAAAATAAACCTTCTTTTAAGTCTTATAAAATCCATAATTATTAAAAATATAAAAAAAGATTTAAACCACCTCAAATTTAGCTTTTCATATAACACTTTAAAATCACAATCAAGTAAGAAATCAAAGGAAAACACAAGGCTCTTAACCTAACATGGTTCGACCACTCTAGTTCATCAAAAGAGAAGGAGTTTCCCTTCCATGAAGCACCACATTTCAAACTGAAAGGGCTTAGTTAAAACATTAAAACCCTTACTTAAACACATTTAGACTTAAAACTCATATTTACACATTTCAAGCTTTCTTTAAGTCTTAGAAAAATACTTAAATATTAAAATACCAAGTAGTGGTTTAAAGCATCTTTAAATTACTTAAAAACAAACTCATTAACATTTAAAGAACATAAAAGCATGAAGTAAAAATTCATGTCCTTCCTCCTAAGGAGGTTCGGCCAAGTGTGGAAGAATGAGAAGGTAATGTTCCTCTTCCTATTCAAGCATTTCATCGTGCTTAGAAAACATGAAAAATCATATTTAAAACAACCAATTACCTAATTCCCCAACACAATTCACAATTTCTCAAAATTCACTCAAAAATCTAAAGATTGAAAACTTAAAGAAAATGAAAGGAAAGTGAAATATTAGTGCACTAACCTTGAAAATAAGCTTGAATAAGCTTAGGAAGCTTTATTCCTTAGCCTTTCCCTTTCCTTTAGAGGATGATTCTCCAACCTCTTCAAAGTAGGAAAATCAACCATTAAAATAAAGTAATAACAAAAGAAGAAGATGGAGCATGGTGTAGAGCCTAATATAACATATCTAAGCTATGAATTACTTAATTAAATCATTAGAGTCAAAAATCACAGCTTACTTGAACTTGTAGTAAATTCCAATTTCTTGAATTCTAACACCAAATTCCACTCTTCTATGCCTAATTCTCTAAGTCTTATTACTAGACTTTGGTTTAATTCACTTAATTTTGGGTAGTTTAGTGGTAGAGAAAATGAAGAAAATGGTGGAGAAGAAGAAGAAGATGGCATTGGAAATGATGGAGAAGATGATAAAATCAAGTTGATAAGTGTTACTTTTAAGTTGCAAAGTCAAACATGACCACTTCATTTTATGTCAAATGGATGGCTAGGATTTAGTCTCTAGTATTCTCATCCAAAGGCTATAAATATTTATCAAATAATTCTCTTCCAAATATTATTTAACTTCACCAATTTATTAAATTAACTCCCTAAAAATAATTCCTCAATTTTCCTTAATATACTACACTAGAAACACTATTCATCAAATACTTGAATTCTTCAAAAATATTCATGAAATATTTTTTAACCACTTAAATTATATAAACATACTCCAAATATATTAAATAGAATATAAAACATCAAAAGTAATTTTTTCGGACCAATGTTACTATTCACAGATCAATAAGTTACTTTTCACCAGTGATTTATTACTTACTTAATCAAGAATAATTTATATCTTACATAAATTAATTAACACTAATCACATAAAGTCTAATTAACTCCATGAATAATAATTATGCTCAATATCATTTTCGGGTCCAAATAAAATACTATTTGTCTCTCGGCTGATACCATTCTTGACTTGAACTAGATAATACCATTTTGAGATCCAAAATTTTGGGGCGTTACACTCGCTTTCTTTTTCATCATTGACTTTTTGGAGTATTACCTTATCTTCTATTCACTTAAGATATTCGATATTTTATCAATTTTTCCTCCAATTTGTTCCATCTTTCTTCAATGTTGTCTCTCTTTATGCCCCTTCTTTTTCTCCCCTCGCATTTCATCTTCCGAATTTGACACTAATGTTTCTATGCCAAGAGATTTTGGTCTTATAAAGAAGTCCACGTACTCATTTTCTTTCTCTTCTTCAGTAGGGACGAGTTCTACAAATTCTACTTGAAAACACAATTTTACAGTATTATAATTGTAAGAAAATACATATTATACTTAATATACAAATATCTACTTAATATATATTATAAGAATATACAGAAATCTACTTAATATATCAATATCAAACTATTTACAAGTGTGGATGTGTAGGAAAGGTCAAAATATACATTTACTTTATATACAAATATTAAATTATTTTGATCTATGTACATGTAAAATATAGATTTTTTAAATATGACAATATATATATATACATATACTGAATATATGCAATGCAATTTACAAGTTTATTATGTTTTCTCCTATGTTAAAGAGTTAATCAGTAGAAGCTTATAAGCAAAAACAATTTTCTACTTTATATGCCAATATTGAATTATAAGCACATGCGATTTTCTATTTTATATACCAATATCATAATATCAGAATAATTTTAACAAGTTAATTAAAGGAATCTTACTTCTCTTGGAGTACTTTATTAATCATTTCGCGATTTGTTTCCTTCTCCTTAGACCACCTCAACATTATTGGTAAGATTTTTTCTCTTTTCGCAATCATGTATACATTTCCCTCTTGATGGAGTATTGGTGGCATCTCATATTCCCAAATCATCATAGCATATGGGAATGCATAATTGCAACTTTATGCTCTGCTGTTGTTTTTGCTGCATTTTGAAAATTACTTACAATTTTTTTTAAAACACAACTTCCCTCATGCGTAAATCCCTCTGAGTTTTTCATCACAAATAATCTTCATAAAATCTTGGTTAACCTTCACCTTTTGTTGGTCTGAGAGGATGAATTTATGAAGAATATAGAGATTAATAACTTTTACATATCATTATCATCTACAAGTTGTATGTTATTTTCATAAGTCTCAAACAAATTGATAAGGTCTTTATTGTGCTACTGTAAAAAAAAAATACTCTCATGAAGCTTTTTTTGGGGAGTGAAGGTATGTGATTGTGTAAGAGGCAGAGGTTCACAATTGACTCCTATGATTATTGCAAAGTCCTGTAGCTTGAAAGATATTGCTTTTTAGCAATGAAGAATGTGGGTTCATTTGGATTTTTATTCTTTACTTGCATGTAGATTAGTTGTCATATAAAAGTCGCAGGAAATATCTTTGGGTAATTGTTCGTTAAAAATTTACCGATTGGACCTTTCTTGAAGAGTTTCAGCTAGGATTCTATTAATTTCTCTATTATATAATCAATTGCTTTCAAGCTACACTAGTTGTTGAGGCACATTTTATGGTCTCGTTTGCTTTTTGGTCTAGCAAAATTTGATTCCTTTATTATTTGATATAAATATAAGTAAATAAAGTTAAATCTATTGTGTTTGTTTTTCTTTCTTCTTTTCTTTTGATGCTGGTGTTTAGGTCCTAACTTGCTTTGTTTTCATTTTATGATGAGAGTATTGCAAACATATTCAGATATAGTTAGTAACAGATAAATATACATATTATGTATGTTTTAGTGTATGCATATCTACAGAAATATAATTATTTGTACACGTTATTTAATTTGAAAATTATGTAAATATACCAATCAAGTTGCATCAATATATCAATCAGTCACATTTAATCATATAACAAAATGCAAACTAATTTATTAGATGTTTTTATATATATAATTTATTTATAATAGCTTAATATATGTTCCGTATTTTGTAGACCCAATTTGTGCGCACACAAACATACACACACACACTATATATATGTATATATATATATATATATATATATATATATATATATATTATAGTAGCCAAATATATTACTTGTATTTTGCAGTCCAATTAACCTATATATGTACACTGTATTTATTAGTAGTTACACAATCCATCAATTTGCACATTGATTTACTAGAATCTGACTAAATATTTTCTACATTTTTACATTATGCAAACATGCTCACTTACAGCCTTTTATTAAAATCAGATTATAGATGTATGAATTTTTAAGATTGATTTTTGTTAAAGAATAGCTAAGAAAGATTTATTTATTGTATGTGCATATTATAATCCATAATTTATTTTATAAATTCATGAAATCTATATAAAAAAATTTTTTTTATAGATCTGTGTATATATCTGATGAAATAGAACTCATATTTTGACATGCATTCTTCTTAGCAGTAATATGGTCGCTAACTTTTGAATCCCAAAGAATGGCGATGCTTGATGGATATTGTCACCGTTGATTCGCAAAAGATTTCCTTTCTTTTCCTTTTTCTTCTGTTAAGCAAATTGAACTAGGGTTTTTTTCCAAAATATATTAGTTCAATAACAGTTGAACATATTGTAATCGTAATGGGAAATTGCATGCTATCGGTAAATTGTTTAAGGATTTCACCATTTTGATAGGGCCAGCTGTAGATATTGGAAATTGGGTTGTTGTCGGTATATACCTAGGATTTTTCATGTGGTTTGTTTTAACAGTTCAACATTATATTTTTGGAGGTTACTTTGGGTATTTTTTTTATTTTGACCAAATATGTTAGTTTCTTAATAATTGATATTTTATAACAATTGTTTAATAGTGAAACCTTGAATCTAATAATTGTTAAAAATTCTCAATTTTATAATTATTTAAAATAAATTAATATTATTACAATTTCTATAATATGATGTATTTAATAATACAACCTGTGGGAAAATAAATAGGAGTAATTTAGTAACATTCTAAATGCAATTATAAAATATAATGTATAACAATAAAGTAATAAAACCATACAAAGTGTGGGCCTTCAACTAGTGTGATAATGGACTGATGTGTCAAAGTTTTATGTTGAATTGGTAGTCCAACGGAACTATCTAGTAAAAAATGACCGGTTCAGCAAGTGTTTAACTTTACCGCTAAAAATTTAATAGTATGGTAATTTTATGTGTCATGTTGAATATTAGAGATTTTAAAGGAAAATGAGTATAAATTGAGGGACAATGAGTAAAATAAGTCAAATATTATGTATATTTGTTTATAAATTAAAATCCTTTGATTGGCCATGACTAAAGGTCTATTGGAAAATTTTAGTTGGTTTGGTAGTTGTTAGCTATTTTAGGGGGGCGTTTGATTCAACTTTTTAATGCAGTAGATAACTTATTGGAGCCAAACTGCCTCTTTAAAAGTGTTTGGCCAAAATTCTAATTAGTAACTAATAGTTGATAGAACTCCCAATCCACTATTGATTCCATCACCTAGACCTATGGAGCTTTTTGTGAACTACTATTAGACAGACTAAAATATCTTATCGCTAATAACGTAACGTATCTCTCATACCTTTTTTTTTTCTAATGTTATTACATTCCTTTGCCCATTGAGAATAAAGAACATCATACTACAAAGCGTAAACTAACCTATCATCAGGTAATTTTTTCTATTATTTTTATTATTTTATTGATTGACATACATTAACTATGTTGTATTGTATTTTTTCCTTTTTATTTGGTGATTCAATTTTTTTACTTTTTTTTTTGTCTTTCTTCGTTTGTCTCTTTTGTTTTGATTCGTCATTATACCCATCATGTAGGTTTTGTTTCATTGGTTATATTTGAAACAATTACAATATTATTTAAAGCTATGCAAATAAAAATAATACACTTTTTAATTTTTACTTTGACAACACCAAATGCTTGAAAATTTATATATGGCATGGCAAGATTTGCCTAAGCAAGGTTTGATAAAGGATTTTATTTGTTGGTTGGAAGCTTTCTTTTCTTAGTATTAATTTGTGTATAAATTCAGGTCCCAAATTTTTTCAAATGCTTATCCTTGGACATGATATATAATGAAAAAATTGACATGGATAAACTTATTGAATTCTATGATTATTTGAATGAGTTATTTATATTAGGAAGCAGTAAAGGTATAATTGCAGCTTCTAATGAGGGTACTGGAAGGATTGTTTGGAGTAGTGAACAATTTAATTTATTTGTTGATATTTGTGCTCAAGGCACTACATCGGTAAAAGAAATGGTAGTGGATGGGGTGACAAAGGATGGTTATGGGTAGAAAAATAGAATGGAAGATGCTAGATTAAAATTTACCAAAGAAGAGTTAAAACACAAATGGGATTTGGATGAAATGTCAATGGAAGTTATGGAAAGATTTAAGAGAAAAGGAAATGAGATTAGGTTGGAATCTAAGTAAAGGTGCAATTGCAGCTGCTAATGAGTGCTAGAATGAAAAAATTCAAGTTGCATATATGTGACTATATATATAACATATTTATTCACTTTAATACTCAAGTTATTTATGACTGATTTTTTATTTATTTATTTATGTTTTAGAAAAATCCAAGTTTTGCAAAATTTCATGAAAAGAGTTTTATGAAAAATGTGAAATCATATTTTTAGGAACTATGGCTATAAGAGAGTTTGTGTAACACCTTCTTCTAGAGTATTGCCTAATTATAATGAAGATTTAGAATTAAATAATGTTATTAATTTGAAAGAGAATGATGAGAGAGAAACTGATTTTGAAGAACATTCAGACAAAATGATGGATTCGGGATCAATATTAGGTAATACACTTGATAATGAAAATACTGGTCTTGAAAACATTGAAAATATGAAGAAACAAAAGAGAGTAGACGAATCAGTTGACTGTGCATCAATAAAAAGAAAATGCTCTAAACAAAAGAGAGTAGACTAAACAAAAGAAGCTTGTATGGTTTTATTTCAAATTAGAATTATTTTGTTGTTGGAAATAATGAGATGAAGTGAAAAACATTATATTAATTTATTCAGAAGGACAAATATTTATTAATAAATCTTTGTCAAGACCTCGAAAGAAATTATGGATTAAATTTTTTAAGTAGAATGTCTATTTTGGAAAAAGTTGGTATGTTTATTTATACTCTTGCTTTAGGTGCTTCAAATAGTCATGTTCAAGAATGATTTCAACATTCAGATGAGATAGTAAGTGAAAATTTTCATAAAATATTAAAGGCAACAATGTAATTCTCAACTGATATAATAAAGCCTAAAGACTCAAAATTTAGTACTATTCCTATTGAAATATTTGATGACAAAAGCACCAGCTTCTATTAATGAGGAAATCCAAATTCGATTCATTGGTAGAAAAGGCATGCCTACACAAAATATTATAGTTGTTTTTAGTTTTGAAATGTAATTTATATTTGTATTGGCTAGATGGGAAAGGTACAGCTCATGATGAATTTTTCCAAACCATCACTTGGTAAATATTTATCGAATATTATCTTTTAAAGTTCTTTCATTAAATAATTTTTAGATGCAAATTATACGTATGGACAAATGATATTTCTTTTTTATTATATACTTTTAGCATGTGATTATTAAGATATATTTATTATTATATGCAAAAAAAATACTATTTAGTACATGCTAGATATCAACAAATAGATGGATATATTGGACTTTATAAAGGAATAAGGTACCATTTACTTGATTATCAACATGATGGTCAATCCAAAGGCTTTCAAGAGACTCTTAATAGTTGACTTTTGTCTCTCAAAAGTTGCATTGATTTCTACTTACCCATTTCATACACAAAGGGATATTGTAAGTGCATGGCAATCCACAATTATATTCGAAGAAAAGCATTAACAGATCTAGCATTTGTTCGATTGGATCAAAATCCTAATTTTGTGCCACCTGATATATTTAGCAATATAGATGACACCTAGCCAAAAGAAACTCAATCAAAAATGCTAATTCAAACTCAATCATAAAAGCTAAACATAACATTAATTCAAACGTTATATTACTATAAACTATAAAAATAACACATAACATTTTGATTGGTCAAAACAATAAAGCTACTTAAAAAATTATTGTCAAACTCAACCTTCAGATACTATATATGTTATAGATAGATTATAGCTAGATAGATTATGTATGAAGAAAATCTATTTGGGAAAATTCTATAAATAACATAATAAAACACTAAAATTGAATAATATAATTAAGTTGTAATTTAAAATATGAAATAATATATGAAATAACATTGGAAGAGGAGAAAAACATATTATATAATAGAGATAATTATAAATTTAGTGCCTGAATTGTTCAAAATTTTCTATTTCGGTATCTGATCGAAAAAGTTTTGCAATCAATTATTTACGCCAATTAAAATTTTTCAATTAAGTATTTATGGCCTATGTAGACAGTTGGAATTGCCACTAGAATGGTTGTGACTCGCGAAACAGCAGTCAATATGCTAAGTAGGTTGAAAATGAGTGAGCCATATAGGACTCATGTGAGACACACGTGTTTTTGAGATTAAAATGATTGATTTACCTCTTGCCCATCTTCCACATCTAACATGTCAGAATATGAGCAGTATCGCCAAATTGTTTTTTCTCCATGTAGCTCCTCTCTCTCTCTCTCTCTCTCTCTCTCTCTCAACACTTTAAAATCAAGACTTCATGCATAATAAAAGCTGAATTATGTGGTTCCTTGCAATAAGGTGTGGATACAAGTGGTTTAATAAAAAAAAATATTTAGATAATCCAAAATTTAATTCTTTCGCTTTACTATTTTTCATAAACTAAAAATTTGTCCCAATAATTCAAATCTATATGTACCTTTTAATTTTCTTATCTTTTTATTCCTTTACACCATTTTTTTGAAATATCGAATTCATCAAATTAATTATTTAAATCTATAAGAATATATAATTGAATAAATTTCTTTAAAATTAAAAAAAGAACAAAACTCAACTTCTTTAAACTCGATTAAGAATTCTTACTCAAAATACATATTGATTAATAGTTCTTCAACCATAATCAGAAAATATCAAAGACACAGAGAATCAAGTAAAAACAAATAATTAAAATTTTCTTTGAAATCAATTCAAAAATACATAATCAGACATTTTGAAATAAATCATTAATAATCTTTTGAATTCAACTCTTCAATCATCAAAACATAAGTATTTCATTTAATTACCAAATATTCAATTGATAAATAAGATAGGGTATTTCTTGCATTGCGCTTTTTCATTTGCACCTGAAAGGGATGAAACTGATTCGTGAAAAATAGCAGCTGATAAGATCACATTACCATAAACATGAAATACCCCATTTGAATTTAAAAAGGAAATTCGATGGGAGCCAAAGAAGCGAATTTAATTATCTCAAATAATGGAACTCTAACGATTTGCAAAATTTGAATGGAGCATCAACAAACATACACATCTTAGATATAAAACTAAATTTTTCGGAGCCGATTTTTCAAATGTTATCGTAGAATCACCGTCAACTTTAGAAAAATAAGGTTTATCGATAAGCCTTAAATATATAACAGTCCTAAGATAGAAGGCAAAAACCTCAAATTTATCCTTTGATAGCGTGGCTGGAATTGTTTAGCAAATAAGACGGTTTTTAGAGTAAAGATTTTTGGATGATTTCAAAGGAGTATAAGGAAGGTGATATTGTAATATAAATAAGACCATACAGTGGCTAGGTTTGGAACTTTCTAAATCTTTTAGTTTGATGCTTGAAGGAGATAGAGATAAAAGGGACAACTTAGTAAATTTAGACCCCATATCATATGTTGTGTATATGAGTTTGCATGGCTCACTCAATTTTAATCTACTCAGCATATTTACTACTATTTTGTGGATCACAATTGTCCTAATAGTAGTTTCGAATGTCCACGTAGGTGATAACAACAAAATATGCATGTATTTTACCATTTATTTTAATTAAATTTAGCTTCATTTTGAATATTAAAATAAAAATAAAAATTCATTTTGTATGATTTTCTCTCTTTACAGGATTTTCACATGGACTACACCAACATTCGCTATTTTGAGCAAAAAATGGTCCAAATATGACCCATTTAGCATCAAACCAAGGCAAAGAAGGCTATTGAAGCCTTGTTGATGATAAGCCCAAGTTATCTCTTTGAAAAGCCTAAGAAGCCCAAGTTAGAAATTCAAAAGAAAGAATGGTGAAAAGTTGATCAACATGGACAACTGAGAATCAAGCACGAAGTGAGTTGCAAAACGACCTCCTGCTAGATCGCTTGGACCGAAACGTTACATCTTTGACAGCAGCATTGTATCCAACCTTGTGAGCAATCTCCTTTAATATTTTATTCAATTTTTGCATGGTGGAGAGCAGTTTGGCAGGCTCAAGTTGTGCAAGTTGTTAAAGAGGACGTGGAGCAACGAAGGCCAATCAAAGACTTCACTAATCAGCCTAAGGAAAGAAGGAAGCTACGTGGAAGAACCTGGACCAAGACAAAATAACCGGCGAAAAGACCTCCCAACAGATCGTTTTGACTTAAACACTGCAGTTTTATTAGAGCATTGTATCTAACCTTATGAGCTGTCTCTTTTATCATTTTTTATTCAATCTTTGGACAATGGAGACAACTTTTCTATTGCAACTTGTGCAAGTTGAGGTGTGTGACATGGACTAATGGGAGCCAATCAAGAGTTCTATAAAGAGAGCAACCAAATGAATGTGAAGGGGTTAGACACTCTCTTTGGCACTTGTTGCTGTGAGAGAGAGCAAGTTACAACCAATCAAAAATTTAGCAATAATAGGAGAGAGAGTCAGTAGGTTTTATCATTATTTTTACAACATCACAAAAGGAGAGGGGAATTTCTCAAGCTTTGGACGTGGACAACAAGGTTAAACAACCAAATAAACTCCAAAGTTTGTTATTTATGCCTTTTATTCCTTTTGTGTATTTTATTTTCATTGATATATTTGTAATAATGTTATACTAAATATTTGGATCTAGTTATGAGATTTATCTATTGACTTAAAAATGCAACTTTAAATGCTTTGATTTATGTTAAATGCTTAAATTTCTGATTTAATACGTGTGAGCTTAACGCCTGTGAATATAAAGGCCACATATTTACATGATCATAGACCGACTTGTATGATTAGAAAATTAACTTGTTAGTCAGATCTCACGTGTTAAACCTAGAAAATTAGACCTAAGGATAGGCTAAATCTCCTTAAGGGCTAAAGGACTAGCACAAGCTCATTGAATTTCAATCAATATAGTACCATGAAAGTAGGTCTCATTTTGATTCTAACACGTTCATTTAAACTCGAAAGAGGAACTTGAACAATTTAGGTTAGTTCTCCTTCAGGAATTGACATAAAACGTTTTAACCATGTTAAGTTACGAAAATAGATGTCATATGGTTTGAACGGTCCGTTTAGACTTGAGAGAGGAATATGGATAACATAAATAAATTATTTAGGGTTTGCACTAGAAATTAATAGAGATCCCATAGCTAGACCACCTCATCAACTATTTGCTTAAATTTATTTTTATTATCTGCACTTGTCAATTTTGATTTTTAATTTATTTAATTTAATTGCAACTTGTTTCAATTAATTTTACTTTATTTGGTCTTCCTAATAATTGTCTAACATTAAAATTAATAGCCTATTCTCCAATCTCTGTGAGACGATAATCTTTTTTACTACTTGTACGACTCATATACTTACAGAACACACTCTACTCCTGAGAGTCGAACAGTAGGCTATAAAGACTTGGGAAATTTTAAGTGATTCAAACTCTTCATTGCAAAACTTTTTCGATCAGACACCAAAATGTAAAATTTTGAACAGTTCAGATATCAACTTTATAATTATCCCTATACACTAGAAAATCCTGTTTTATTTTAAAGTTTTCAAAATATTATATTTATTATTATTATTTTTAAATATAATTTATTAATAATAATATCAAGAATTATAAATAAGCTTATATACCAAACATAGAACTTTACTACTAGTAGCTAATAGAGTTCGTTGATCTTTTAATGAAATAAAAGAATTCATATCCTTTTGAATGAAACTAAAACTAAAAAATATAATATTAGATATTTTCGTTTAGAGTTGTTCTTGGCAAAAGATATAAATCTTTATAGCAGCAATTAATCATTTAATGAAAGTCAAAATAATAACTCCTCTGAATCTTCTATAATTGGATTGCTCTTCCAATAATTTGCAACATATGACGAATAAGAAATAATAGTTTTTGTCACTATGCATCAATAGCATCAATGGAGGAATAAACAACACTATCAGACTTCATCGATCCAAGATCCACACCTACAAATCAAGATCTAAAGCTTCCAACCAAATAAAATTAAATATCATAAATTTGTTTAGTACTAAACCCTCACAAAGAAGGGACTGCCCTCACAAAAGAAGGAAAAATGAAACTCCAAATATGGAGAAACAAATCTGTTGTAGAAAAATATATCTAAACTTATTAATGCAAAAGAACATTAAAAACAAAAGAAGGTGAAACAAAAAAGATATTAAAAAGTAGAAGGTAGAGAGCCTCACTAATAAATAGCAACAGGCCCAAACTAAAGTTAGGGTTTAGAAAACTAGAGACAAAAAGAGAGAGCGCGATATTCTTTTATATTTGTTATTACATTATTTTTTTATAATTGTGTTATTAGTATTATTGAGACGTCTTAAAAAGAAAAAAAAGAATTATTTGATTCATCACCGTTACTCAAAGTATGGATATATTAATGTGCTTAAAATACTAGCTTTTTTGAATGTATATTGCACATATTTGCACTCGTTAATTCTATTGGGTAAGGATGAAGTTCCAGCTAGTTAAAACAGAATAACAAATTCTATTGTGTAGATAGATTTATGTTACGTAAATATAGGAGTGTATTCTAATCCATAACTTGTATATATATTCTGTTGTATATTGTAAATATTATTCAATTCAATATATACAGAAACCTTTTCTATTATTTTTTTTTTAACAAAAACCAAACTCATGCAAAGCAGTTACCAATGCAGTATACCAGTGGAGCCTGTTTCAACCCATACAACGATTTTCAGAGTTGACAAACAAAATTAGAATATTTGTCATCAACAAATCCATGTGGCTGTTCCATAAACACTTCTTCCGTCAATTTTCCATGAAGAAAGGCATTATTGACATCAACCTGTCGCAAGTTCCACCCATTAACAACAGCAAGTGGCAAGAGAATACGGACAGTTGGATGTTTAGCCACTGGGGCAAATGTCTGATCATAATCCAAGCCTAGTCTTTGAGTAAAACCACGAGCTCCCAAACGTGCTTTGTAATGCACTAGAACCCCTTTAGAATCACATTTTATCGGAAACAACCACTTACAGCTGACTATATTTGAGGCTTTGTAAGAAGGAACCAACGTCCAAGTGTGTTGTTTCATAAGTGCAGTATACTCTTCTTCCATGGCTCGTCGCCACTTAGGATCTTTCAAAGCTTGAGCAACATTCTTAGGAACAAAGAAGTTTTGATTTTATCGCACAACAATATGAAGATTCAGTCTCTGAATTGGTTTTGTGATATTATTTTTCCCTCTTGTAATCATAGAATGACTTGGCTGAACCACAGAAATAGATACAGGTATAATACTCTGCTCAACATCAGTCGCAGGAATGGGGTATTAATGGAAATAGTAGGTGAAGGTAAGAAATCCATACTTGTACTGCATAACGCAGGAGATTGCAAATTGGTGGAGGTGTGATGTGACAATCGAGAAGCCAAAGAATGGAACCTTGAACCCTGCACAAAATTGGAAGAACGAGTATATGGCAAAAGATAGTGAAGCGGTGACCAAACATCAATCGAATCAGAATTTGGACTAGAATTAGGAGACGTTTGTAACGTAGGATATGGAAACTTAA
>CANUEP010227892.1:0-54619 GCA_947857235.1 Jatropha podagrica
TTATATGGTCGTTTTTTTTAGTTTTTTTTTTTAATTTTTTTAAAAAAAAAAAAAAAAAAAAAAAAAAAAAAAAAAAAAAAAAAAAAAAGTGGAATTGAATTATATTCGTAGGCCCACCACCAGATCTGAACGCAATGCACAATAACAAAATGAATAATATGGTAATGTCTCTTTCTTTAGCTTTCTAGAAATAAACGCAAACGCGGACGCGGTAAGCCAAATTAGTGGAATTTTGACGGTGCAACCCTTTTTTAACGTTTCCTTTTTTTTTTTTTTCTAATTTAGCATCCACTAATTTTAAAAGATTTATAATTGGGATTTGACTGATTCAATACTATCGCAATATCTTATTCTTTTTTCTTTAGGTTAGGTTTTATTAAACTCGTATACAAGAACTTAGTTATAACAGGATATTTCAGTTACAATTACAAGTAACTTCGCAGCTTGATTAAATGCATAAATGACTGACAACAAAAAGAATCAACAAATCACGAATAAATGACATGGATGCCTGATTTGTGCACTCAAACGTATTTACAGCTCCCATGACCTGCATGCACATGGAAGAAAAACAATCAATTAAGGAAACAGAAACCCATCAATATATAATTAACAAATAAAATTTCATGCTCTATATCTGCAAAACCAATGTGTGGAATGCAATTTGACTTACTTGGGTCAGAAGTGGTGACTTCACCGGTCTTAGAGAAATCACAGTTGAAATCATTCCGGCCATGTGTTTGATAGAAGGAGTTCATTACAAATGATGCATGTGATCTTATATTATTTGGATCAAAGCACGCACCACCAGCTTGGATAGGTTTGCAATCTACACCTTGGCTGCACACATAGTCGATGTTTCCTTGTAATTGTTGCTCAGTAGCTTCTGCTTTCGGTACACACCATTTCTTGCCTCCGGTTGTTGGTGTTGGTTGTGTTGGTGTTGGTTGTGGTACTGTTGGAGTATTCTAAGAAACAAAATATTAAAGGATTAGCATAATTACATATATTACATACAACATAACAACAATTACAGTATTGTTTGTTCTGTAAAATCAGTTGTTGAAATAGTTATTAGCGTTTTATCAAACCTTAATTGAGCAAGGTTTCATTATTAGCCCTTTCAAACTCTAAATAAGTTACTCTTTATAAGTTGCTTTCAGTTATTTTAGCAGCTGTAAATATTTTTGTGATGTTTCGTCGAACTTTAAAGATAATTTTCATTATCAACTCTCTCAACTAAAAGCTACTACAAATGATATGCTACCAAATAATATAAATAATAGAGTTAGTATAAATATCAGCATTTGGTTAAAATACTAAAAACTGCAAGAAAAGAGCATTGATAAATTTTCATCTTAAATAACTCATACCTGCGGATTGCGCAAAATCCCAACATTATAAACCGGGCTAAAATCAGGTCTAAACAAGCCCCAATTCCTCTCAGCAGTAGTTCCAGGTTTCGAATTCTCATTAAACAAGGCAAAAATGTAAGTCTGAAATTTCCTGTTAGGCATCAAAGGTGTCCCTTTCCCTGAGGTAACATGCTTAATCAAATTCCCATTAAACAACACCGCATTCTCCACTGTGCAAGCCGGTTGATCCGGATCACCCATCGAAGGCCACCCTGTCTCCGCAACCAGGATTTCCACGTCAGCATATCCCATTGCCTTAATCGCCGAGTAAACCGCATCCATCATCGCATCAAACATGTTCGTGTAAGTAATGCCCGTAGCTTTATCGTGAATTCCACGATTAGGTTGGAAAAGAATGTATTTAGCCACTTTTGGTGCATAACTGAAATACGGGTACGGGTTTACCATAAGAGGCGATTTGGTTTCACGTAAAAAGGCTAGCATAGGTGCAAATATTGGTTTTTGGTAACCGGGTCGGATCCGGGCTGAACTCGGTGGTACTGAATTATGAAGAATTCCTAACGTGTGTGGTGTTGAAACTTTAATAGTGTTTATTTTTTCAAGAACTAATGCATGATGTATTGCTTTCATGCAAGGGACAAGCTGGGCAATCCAATCTTGAACACCAGACATCAAGATTTCATTACCAATGGCTATAAGGTTGATTTTTGTTTGTGGATAATAAGGTTTTATGTTGTCGGCTACCCATCGGCGAGCTGCGCGCGCGTTGGATAGAGAAGGAATGTCTCCGTTGCCGACTGTGACGGTGACAGTGATGTTTGTGTTGGCAAATGCTTTAAGAATTTCTGGATTTGTATCAAAGATTTTTATGCTGTCTATAATCGTCTGTGTTTTTAAAAAGTTGGCTACTTGGGCTGGAGGTGGGAGGTTGTTGCCCAAAGTTCCATAGTTGACACCGAGGGCGGCAGCGGTGGTGGAGAGGTGGAGTACGGTGGAGATGAGGAGGAGGAGGAAAGTGGCTGTGACGGTGGTCATGGTTGGAAGGATTATTGGAAATGAAAGAAAGAGGCGGGGAAGTGGATATATATATAAGGAGTTAAATTAGACAATGGTAATATTATTATTACTTAATTAACTGATAAAGCCAACTAATTATGACAAGAAAAAGAGAAAAAAATGAAAAAAAAAATATTTTAATGAGCAGTTTTGCTTTGGCTTTTGCTTAGCCACAGAAGAAGTAAAAAAGTAATTAAAAAAACAGCTTCTTGGATTCTTGACCTTCCATTTCATGGCATTTTGGTTTTCTTTTTTTTTTTTTTTTTTTTTCCTTCCTGTGGGGAACAGAATAGTTCGAATTATTCTAAATTTCTTATGTTAGTTTGGAATCTAATCTAAAATAATACTTATCAGAAAATCAAAGTTATTTATTTTATTCTTTTTTAAAAATAACTTAATTTTCTCTGATTATAAACTTTTGATTTCTTTTTTTAAAATTTAATGATTTTCATTTTTAATTATATTAGAAAATTATAATTTATTTTTAAGCACTTGAGGTGTTAGAAAATTTAAAAGGTTTCATAAACTCGCGGTTATTAAATTTACGAAGAAAATGCATCATTTTTTAGAAAAACATTACATGGGATAATCTACATTGATTAAAAAAACAATTAAGACGTGAGATTGCAATTTAAATATTCCAACGAAAAATATTTTCTCGTTTGTCAAAAAGATGTCGTTTTTCCTTATTATTGGCGTGTACAAGATCAACACGGAACAGCGGCGGAAGCTGCGGTTGCTGTTCAATGATGAAGCGATAAATAACGTCACTGAAGGTCATACTTGGCGGTTAGAAATTGTCGTTTTAGACCTTTTAGTCAAAAATGGGAATCTGAATTCTATTGGCAGGCCCGCCACCACCAGATCTGAACGCGACAACGCACAGTTACAATATGAATATTTTGTAGTAATGAATCTGAGGTTTAATATCTTTTCTTTAGCTTTCATTTCCATAAATAAACGCGAAACGCGGACACGGTAACGCAAGTTGGTAGAATTTTGACGGTACAACCTCAAACGCGTCTCACTTTTTTTATGTTTTTTTTATAAAAAAAAAAAAAGATTTATAATTAGATTTGACTAATTTACTAGTAGTCAGCTCGAGTGAAAAGAGGTGCATACAACATAAAATATATATTCACACAACCTGTTCAAAGACATAAGATTTGGCTCAGTCCAATCAGTCAACGGGTTGCTTTGAAACCTGTCTTTATTTTAAACCTCAAACTAATAAAAAAATTAATTTTTAATTTACTTTTATAATAATAAAACCAAATCGAATATATCAATAAATTACAATGACCTTTCTATCAAGACGTACATTTTCCATGTTAGAACTGACTAATCTATTATTCTACACGTGATCCCCAACATTTTCCATCTGCGCCATTTTGTAAACTGACCAATAATGCACGTTTGATTCTTTAATGCAAATACGTTTCATCCAATACAATACAATTCTTTAAATGAAATTACTAATATTGCTAATTTAAATTAAATTAATATTAGATTCAATAAAAATAAATTAACCAATATAATCACGAACCTATCCATTATGTAAAATCTCAATCTCAATATCATAAAATAGTATCAAATCCTGTCTAAAGACATTACATATATTTTAGAGGGCAAGTTCGCCAATTTAACTCACCTCATTTTCATGATGAGAATAATTAAATAATTAATATTTTTGACGGGTTCATCAAGCTTACATGTTTTATGGTGAAGCCCGAAGACCAAGCCCGGAGTCTGGCCCAACATTGTTAAGCTGGCCCAGGCCTCACCCACCCGATAATATTATAGAAAATGTCAAAAGAGTACGCATCGTATATTATATAATTCAAAATTAAGAGTAAGCATTCGATTTGCTAATTCAGCCAATTTAATTGGAAGAATAAATGTTCAATCGACGGTTTCAATAAAAAAAATATATATAATAAGACTTTGGATGATCCGTTAAAAGATTCAATTAAAAGTCAATCAAAATTAATCAATTTAAAATTACGTTGTTATGATTAAATAGATAATAAGAATTAAAAACATTTCATTTATTTTTTCATTTACTATTTAAGTATTTTGGTTAAAGTCGAGTAATCACAAATTATGATTAAATTTGATCGATTAATTAAGTTTTCAGTCTCTTTATTTTCGGTGCATTTAATAGCTGAAATTAATTCAGTCAAAAATGATTTAATTAACTTCAATTAATTAAAATTTTTTAATTAAATTATTTTGATTAAAAATATTACGCCCGTTGCCCAAATGCTTACCCCTGCCCAAAATAAGGTAAATTACAAAAATACTATATTTTTATTTTTATTTATTATATAAATAAAAATATTACTTAAAATTTTAAAATAATACTAAGAAAAATTTTATTTTTAAATAACTATAAATAAAATGATTATAAAAATATTAGCTTTGTGAAGTCCAAAATAACATAAATAACAATTAGCTACCTACTGATAAAAAAAATCTCAAAATATAACTGATGAAATCAATAACTAGTTTTATTAACTATCATCGGCTAATTAAAAAATTTATTAAACATATGTAATGTATTTATTAAATACGAAATAACTATCAGTTACATGAACGAATTCAACGAAATACTATCAAATACTCTTTTTTTTGTCTATTTCATTTATTACTATTTGATGGGCTTTTATTTATTTGATGTATAGATACTCTATAGGTAATCAATCATCAACCAGACCATTCAAAATAACAATGCCGACAAGCTTTTGTTTTTTGGGTTTATGTAACAGGTGTCAAGATTTTATTGGGTTAAGTTTAATCATATTCGTGCTGATTCATGTTGACAAGAGATAAATGCTTCCCACGTAATTTTCTTCATTTACAATTTTCGAGAAACTTCTTAGAAATGAATCGATTTCTAAGCTTTGAAGTGTTCAAAGATTGGTTTGTCTATTAATTGAGAATAAATAAAAATATATATAGAAAAGTAAAAATTTAGAAAAAAAAAATATGATTTTTTTGCCAAAAATAATAAGCATATCTTTTTATTTTAAAAAATTCACTATTTTTCCTTTGTACTTTGCTTCCATTAAACTATTATAGCCTTTCATCCATTTTTTCTTTGGAGTTGAAGGACCCGTTTTTACAATGAGGATATTTTCGTCTTTTAATGAGGTATTTTACAGAAAATATATAAAATTTAGATAGCATAGTTTAATGAAAATAAATATAGAGAAAAGGTAATATATTTTAAAACATACGATGATATGCTAATTATTTTTGACAACGTAGAGAATAAAATCGTAATTTTTTCAAAAATTTAAATCAACATTGTAAAAATAAAATTATTTAAAAAATAAATATCAAAGCCCCAAATCGGCAATAAACAGAAAAAAGAAAAACCTAATCTCTTATTATGTCATTTAAGGATAAAAATCCTAATTAATAATGAGGACAACATTTGTCAATTGAGAATATGAAAAAAAAAAAAAAAATTTCATTTGTCCAACTCATATGAATATTATTATTACCAAAACAAGCAAATGTCATTTAGGACATTGCCATTTATTTGTTTTACCAAAACAATTTTCTACTCTGTGGTAATTAAGGAAGGTGTTTTAGTATTTTTATCGGCTTTTTTACCATTCCGAAACGGTTACATTTGTTTAAGACAAAACTAGATAAAGACCAAATTCTGTTGTGCAATAGTTTTGTCCTTATCAATTATTAGAGTTACCAATTGACTCTTTTTTTTTTTTTTTTTCCCACCAAGTTTGATAATTTAACTCCTACATTACTTATTTTCAATACAGTCCACCAAATTCTATGTATTTTTTTACAAATAGTATCCATATCTTTAAGTATCCAATTTTTTTTTATTAAATGTGCTTAATAATTTAATAATTAAATATGCGATGTCTTTTTTTAATATGCTTTCCGTACAATAATAAATAAACATGAGACTTATTTATTGATAATAAATAAAATTAAACACGTGTCTAAAATCTTTCTCGATTACAATTGAATTGTTTATTAATTACATTATAAGGTATGACACGCGTCACAAATTGATATTAGAGCTATAGAATCCAAACCCTAATAAACACAATGTATAGTTTTATGTATGTAACTCTTATTTCATTTAATATTATGGTGCAAAATATGTATACTCAACATCTTAACGTAGTATATTCAAAATAATATCAAATTAAATAATTATAAGGATTCTTAATTTAATATTTTGAGAAATAATAAAAAGTTTTTATGTGTAAAACATTATATAAATATTAGTGAAAGAAAAATTAATTTAATTAAAAGAAAAAGAATAAGAAAAAACAATATTAATTGGTTATTGCAAGGGTTCAAAATATAAGGATCTAAAGTAATTTGTGCTACAATAATAAGAAATGCTAACATAGAGGACCAATTAGCTAGCTTTTTTTTTTTCCCAAATTAAGAAAACTTACCATGCCTCGCATTATATAAAGAGCCATAGAGCACTCACTTTAGAGCTTCAAACCATATATTGAGCAATGGTGAAGGGAGAGGAGAGCTCAAAGGAGAGAGATGAAAGCAGTTTAGATGTGGGGGATGAAAGCGACGACGAAGGTACCCTTGAAATATCCAGCTTCTATGATGGCGGCATCTACGATAGGAAGGCACCGGCAACAATGTCTACTCTGTCGATTATTGAGAATTCCGGCAAGAGAAGGGTGAAATGTCCAGGTAGCATGCGCACCATTCATGACAACACTTCCCCTGGTTATGGCTGGCTTCTTCCTGGCTGGCTTGCTGAGGAAAGGATCATGCCAAGTGGTAGGATTTACAGGGTAAGGGTATTTTAGAAATAAAATCAAATAAATTTTCAATTTTTTGAATTTATTTCAAACATGCAAATGAATTCTATATTTTGAGTTGATTTATATCAAACGGAGCGTTGCTGCAATTTATACTTTTGCGTGTTCATTATGGTGCTTAGCTATATTGTTATTTTTGTATATTTAATTATCTTGTTGTGCAGTTCTACTATGATCCTGCTGGAGTTTTCTACTATACCTTGAATGAAGCTCTCGATAAACTGAAAGAATTAGGGTTCATCGTTATTACATAAATGATTGAGTACAAGGTAAAACACTTCAATCTCCCTCATCATTTGATATACATATATATTATTGACTTGATGTAATAAATGTGCAGGAAGGTCTAATATGCATCCTGAAGCCTATGGTGATGAAGGGAGATTTGGATCCAGGAAGAAGAATGTATTGCAGTATTAATATTTCGGTTGTGTAATTTGCTTTTGAGAATTAGCTTTCTATGAATAATTTAAGGACTTTACTGTCTTTTTGGACAAAAATATATCAGCTTGTGTTTGCATCTATATATAAATGAGGTTTTTTTTTTTTTTTCTTTAAGAGCATTGCTTATGCAATTTGGTATATAAAATTACAATAAGCATAAATCCATAAATCGGATCTAATTAACCTAACTCTAACTCTAGTATATAAGAGAAATAAGAGGTCATGATCATTAATTTATGTTATATATTCCTTTTTTTATAAAAAAAGAAAATAAAGATTAATTTGATATATGGAAAATTATTCTAATTAAATAAAAATTATACTATGTCTTTTTCCTATAATTCTATCATCTTTTCATAATTAAAAAGAATTAGACATCCATTGAACGTCGAGTTACGTTTATAAAAAGGGAGACATTTAATTTAGAATTCTGAATTTTCTTATTTTCTAATTTCTCTTAAACGTTCATCCTTTTATTTTAGATTTTTTTAAAAAAAATTTATGTAGTTTGTGTAAAAGATAGGGTCTCTAGCTTTGTGGCCAACATGAAACGAAGTTGAAATCTAATTAATTGGGTAAAGAAGTACAGTGTTTGGCAACAACTAAATACTACTGAAATAGTTAATTTTATTAAATAAATCATTTATACAATGAAAAACTAGGGAAAATATAAGAAAAGAACTTAATCCCAAATTAATAAAAATTACAACTGCTTGCCAACCAATTAAGTTTATTGGACAATTGTGCTTTGTGAAAGTCATGTTCACTGCTCGAATAGAGCATCCAGCACCAACTTCTAATCAATTTAACCACAATAAGTGAAAATTTTAAACTCATGTGTATCTATCTATTTTATATATAAACGTGGGAATAGAAAGAGGGGGAATAATGGAATTTTTTATATCATTCTCAATAAAATTTAGAATATTTTAAAATAATTTTAGTTGTAGCCAATTCAAAAATTACATTTTATACCAACGAGTGTTTAAATGAGTGATTCAACATTTTTCTCTCTTAAGTAAGGTCGAAGGTTCGATCCTCATAAATTAAGCAAATACTCGATAGGAGCATTTTATCTTCTCTTGGGCCGACCTGGTATGAGCAGAATTAGTTCTAACTTAGTGGACACGGGATACCTCTTGTTAAGACAAAAAAAAAATAGAAAAATTATATTTTATTATTTAATTGGATATAATTTTTAAAAATTATTTTTTAAATAAATAAATATATATAATAAAAAAGAAGAGAGTATATTCTTTTATGGTTTGTAGGAAAAATTATGAGTTTGTTTGGAGAAAATATAACGTTTTTTAATTATTTAATTAACTTATTTATTTATTTTAAATTTATAATTTAAAATAATAGAAAAATAAAATAATTAAATAAACTTTAAGTGATCAATTTTGGATCCTAGCATTTGTTTTGTAAATTTCATTTATTGACTTGATTTTTTTTAACCATCATAATAAAATTTAATTAAATTATAGTGTTTTAAGAGTTGTTTTTGAAATTCAAATTTGTAATTCTTTTAAAATAATTTATTTCTTATTATATGGTGAGTTCTTGAAAGAGTTTCATTCTTAATAAAAATTTATTTTTATTATTTTTTTGTTATTGAATTAATTTGTAGCCATTATCACTTTAATTTAGTAAAAGATTTATATTTCCCTTACAATAAATGGATGGCTTCATGATCAAACATTTTTAATTTTTTGGATGTTTTTTATTTTATATCCTAAATATGTTTAACTTGAAAGAAAATAGTATTTATGAAAATGAAAAAAATTAAAACTACATATTTCTGTTTTTAGTCATTTTTTGAATTTCAATATGTTCAAATATTCATTTCTTTAATGCACTAGGTAAATAATACTATCACTATAGCCAAAATAATTATCATTATCAATTCAGCTTATCTTTTCATTTCTTTTCTTTTACCAACTAATAAAAAAAATTATTGCTATTATTTTTTATTTTAGTTGTATATAAATATTAATTTGGGATTGAAGGTAAGGGTTGGAGATTGACTGAGAACTTAATTTTCTTTTTGAGCACTAATCAGGATTTTAAGAATTTATATTTATAGGGACCAAAGGATTAGGTATAAAGATTAAATTAAACTTTATTTTTAATACCACTTCATTATATAAAAATAAAATCAAATACATAAGAAATAACATTGTATGTAGCTTATACGGTAAAATCTAATACAAATTAATCAATTGTATTTATTTTAATATAAAAAAAACTTATACTTTAATATTATATAGATAAAAAATATAAATATAACGAGTATTGTCGATGTATAACAGTTGTCATAAAAAAATAATAGCTTTTAAAAAAGAAATATAAATGCATTCATTTAGGTCATCTTAATTAAAATTGAAATGGAAGAGAGAGAGAATAATTACTTTTAGCTCAACTTAATAAAAACTCAAAGGGATAGAATTCAAAATTTACTATGAATTTGAAAATCACTTTTGAGGTGAGCTAACACTTTGTTTGAAAAATACGAAACGAAAATAATAAAAAATAATGAGAAATCGTCAATTTTCTTTCCATCTTTTTATTTAGATATAACAAATGAAAGAAAATAAAAAAAAATTTTGAAAAGAGCAAAATTTTTAGAGGAAAAAATATATTATTTGGAAATTATTTAATTGTGCTCTCATTTATTTTAAAATATATTCTAATTATTTTGGATATTTAGGTAATTTAGTAAAATAAGTGAAACTCTTATTTTTTCTCCATTATTTTCTTTTCAAATTGGAAAGATTGAAAACAAGTAGACCCAAAGAGAAAATAGAAAATAGAAAATAAATGAAACATTATTTTTTTTAACATTTCCCTCTATTTTCTAATAAGGGAAAATATATTTTTCATTCTCAAAAAAAAAAAAAAAAAAAAAAATTTTCAAACAAACCAGAATGTTTCTGTCAGAGAAGCAGGAGACTGATTTTCCAATTTAGAGGAATAACATTCCCAAAACAGGCTTTCGCTATTAATGAGCTACTTTATTTGCAGCTCTATTAGCAAAGATTGAGCTGTTAATGATAAAAAAGGGTTAATCTTGAAACTTTCTTTGCAAACCCATTACTACATTTGCAGCTCTATGCTTTTATTTATTTAATTTTTTTTTATCTGTTACACTATCTTTCTCTTCCGTCTTTTTTTATTTTAAATAATAAGTAAAAAAAAATATATCATTTATTAATAGCCTGAAAATGTTTTGGTTTTTATCGTATTGCTGCCATGGTAGGATGGCGTTCACTCGTATGCGACTGCAAGCACGTTCAGGCTCACTCGTCCATGCTTCCATTTATGAATATTCCAAGGTATTTTGTCCATGGAGTTAAAGAAATATTTACTTTTCCTTTTGTAATCCTCAATATAAATATTTTTAAATTTTATAAATAACCTTTCTTTATTTTAATGGAGGATAATTTTAAAAAAATATAAATATTTTATATGACTTGATATTATAATTAATATATTTCTCAAACTTTATGGGAAAAATCAACGAGGAGTATTATTTAACATATACGAATTGAAGTTATTCAAATAAAAAAATTATTTATAGACAGAACCAGAAAAAGAAATCATATTCTAAGAATTACATTTCTTTCTTAATTAGAGTGAACAAATATGGCCTTCAAACATGGAAGAAAAAGCATTACAAAACTGCACAGAATCACTAGAATAATACTTTGCAATTGCAGATAGATCATTTAGATTCACATCTTAAACTAGAAGAAATGAACCAATTTTGCAAAGGAATCACAGGACAAGATAAGATAGACACTCTGCATAATTAACTATCAGAAGCAACTATTTCATTAATTTATAGGGCATTATTATCGCAAAAGCAATCTGTCAATTGCTTGAAAATACATGCAACTCAACTTTAGAAAAAGGAACCGAATGAACAGGAAAATAGAGAAATTAGTACAAAAATTCCTTGACCAAAAAATAGAAGGCAAGGAATATATTCAAGATAAAACTTTTAAATTAAAAAAACAATAATGTGACCTATGAAGAAATGCACCTTGGTAAGGCAAGTTCTGACAGATTTGGCTGCAAATGCTGCTGTGGATTGTCCCATATGCTAACTTCGCAAAACCTGTTAACTCGCTGCCAACGCACAAAATATGAAAAACAATTGTATGATCCCAAATAGGAAGTGTTATTAGCCTTCTTGTCCTCTGTATATAATTGGAGTTTCTTCTTGTTGACACTTATTTTTCTTCTGAGGAAAAAGAATTACTACAAATGAAAGCCGCAGTACAATTAATCTCTCACAAAGGGAACTTTCCATTCCCAGGCAAAATTTCTATACACTTCAAAGACCCCTCAAGAACGAATGTCTCCGCCTCTCACGCTTCACTCTCCAGTTACTGTCAGTGTTGATGGGTTTCAAGAGTCGCTCTTCTTCCATTTCAGATTGGAGCGACAATTGCAGCCTCTTTAAATGTCCACTGCATTGTTTATGGTCAGAAGAGTTGAAGCTGCCAAAACTTTGCTCATCTGGTGTCAAATGCCTCTGGTACGGTGAGTGCCACTTCGCTTGCAAATAAGCAAGAGATCTCCACGGAGGAAGAGGCATTGAATTTTGTTTGAGAGAAGATTTAGCAGCTTCAACCATGACTTGAAGATACTGTTTCAGCCTGGTCATTGTGCCAACATAAATAACAGGAAGTGACTTCAGTATTCTGTCATAAGAGGCTACTGCTCTAGCTATCTCAAAATGGCTTTGGAAGTCAACATCAATAATCAGACGCTCAGAGTTCCCACCACTGTTATAGGTAACCACATCAACATATTCGTGATCCCCTGTTACATAAAAATAGGATTTTATGAAGGGTTGAAGAAATGATAACTCTTCAGAAAGGATAAAACAAGCAGACATATGATGGAAATATAGACATTAGATGTGGACATCCATATTATAAAACACAAGGAGAAACAGGGAATGGAAATGCATAAGCAAAACAAATCACCAGAATTTTTTCCCTCCAGATATAAAATGCAAGATGGGAGCTAGATGTGTAAGGCCCTATTTTCATTCCCGCTTGGTGGGGAGCTTACAAGATAATTAAAAAAAATTAGAAATAAATAAATAAATAAGTCAGCATGATTTCAATGGAAATAGATTGCCATTTCAGAGACATGTCAAGTAAATATTCAGAATCTAGTTAAAGACATTAGATCAAGAAAATGTTCAAAATCTAGTATGGAACCTCTCCAGTTATAGTCCTCTCCCTTAAAGAAAATTTGGAATAAGATTGCCACATTGCATACCTCCAGGGACCTTGCCACCACCCTGCCACCTAGATGCACATACAGCAGCATCGTAACCGGCAAGTCTCAAGTGCTTCACCAGAGAAAATCTAATGCAGCTAGCATTACATGGACCTGATTTAACAACCTGAAGGTCCGTCTCCTTGATAGATACCACAAGAGAATGAACTAATGACAGCAAGTCACTCTCATGCTGAGCTACTGAGTGTCTATAAAACTGCAACAACCCAAGCAACAATGAGATTCACCTTAATTGAAAATTCAGATAAATAATAAGCGAAGCACATCAACAGGCCAGCAAAGAGATTGTTTTTTAGAAAGCTGATTACTTTTTAGCAAGCCTTGTTGAAATTGCATTAAGAAAATAATTCAACTTACAATAATATGACCAGATAAATTCATTTGAACACAAGAGGAACAAGCAGACATCTACAATACCAAAGTTAGCTTCAACATAAATGATATAATTTCTCAGGACTCCTCTGAAGGTTTATGACACAGCACAAAAGGTGAGCACTGATCAAACCACAGCTAACAATCATGTGATGATTTCAAATCTTCCTCCATGGTCCTCTAAAATGCTAGCTCTCAACTATTAAGAGGGTGCTGAAGACGCCAACCAAAATAAATTTCATAATCCCAATTGCATATTCGGTTAAACTAATTCATAAACTATTAAGCAAATAATAAAGATACAAAACTTTAACTCAAACTTTCAAAGCAGAAAGAATCTATCGCAATCTAACAAGTCAGTGGCAAATATGGAGTAATTTCTAAAGGCAATCAAAAGAATGCTCTGCAACTTAGTATTTCCTTATATGATAATAAATTACACTAGTCATATAAGATGAATTTCTTCCATTATTATTATTCATATTTACTAAACTACCCGCTAGCTTCCTTGCTATGAATCACACAAATTCCATTTCTTGCTAAAGCAAACCAAGAAAACAAACCTCGAGGAGAACAATCAAAACCCCTTATAGGACAATTAATGCCAATAAAAATAAGTTTATACTCAATAAAGTGCATCATAGATTACAAACAAAAGAATTGGTTGCAATTACAAGACTTAATCAGGTCATTTTACTCAGACAAGCAAGATATAAAATTGAAGTACAAAAATTTTTTTCCTCAGTAATTCAAAAACCAGTAAGAAAAAAGAAAATAATTTATTACCATAACTTTCCATTTCTTATACTTTCCTTCTATACTAAGCTAAAACAAACTACGAGATAAATCTAAATAAAATTTATATAAAAATCTTCCATATATGAAGCCAACCTTTTAATTTCGTTAAAAAAAAAAAAAAACAACAAATGAATTAAATTCATTTCCCCCCCTAAAATCATATATAAATAACAGAAGGAATTGTATGATTCAATAGAATTCAAGGAGATGGTAAATTTATAATTGAGAAGGGAAAAAAATGAATTACCGAAATTTTATCAGCGAGATGGTGGAGATCGGAGAGACCGGACTCGCTATCGCTGCTACACCAAGAGTCAGCGCCACTGCTACCACCGTTCTCAAGGAAATCGCTTACCATGAGAGCCAAGTCATGTTCGCTCTCATGGCTGAACCCTCCTCCGATCTGCACCGCTATCCCCCTCGCCCACCAGTCCCCTGTTGCCGCTGCAGCACACATCTTCAAACCTCTAAAAACCCAAGAGTCGGAAAAAAAAAGAAAAAAAAACCTCCCTTTAAGAACTAAAACGACGTCGTTATCTCCATCGTCTGTTTCTCCCCCATCTCAACAATTTTCTAACCAAAATCATCAACAAAAATTTTCAATTTTCATTTTGCAATCACAAAACAAGACAATTGCGAAAATTCAAAGGAAATGCTTTTGATTAATTTAACGCTTATCGGAATCAAAATTCAAATTCTGATAAATATGTATAAATATTTATGTTCTATATGTATAAATTAAGAAACAAAATTAAGTAAAAATGAATTAAATTAATATATTTTTTCTTTTTTTTGGGGGGGTTATGTTTCTAGTTTTGATCCGACGGGCGAGAGGCAGAGGAGGAGGAAGATAAAAGAGAGGTTTCTTCTTCTTCTTCTGGTGCAGCAAAAAACCCAAAGAATGAAGGCAAAAGCAAAACGGAAAAGCCACTGTTCATATAGGAATGAAACAAGTGGGTTGTTTTAGTGAAAAGACGATATTACCCTCGACATTGTTTCTTTATGGCCAAGAAAGTCCTCGAAAATGCCGGGCAAATGGATAAGGTAGAAAAGTAATGAAATTGAATGTGGACGGAAAAGGGTACGAAAGGAGCTGCAGGGAGATGAGATTTGATTTTATAAACAGAAAATTGTCTTTTTCTTTTAGATAAAATTACGTTTTTGGTTATTTCAAAAGAAAAATAAAATTACGTTTTTGGTATGTATTTATCTCTTACAATATTTTGGCAATAAAATCATCCTAATAGTACTAACCCTCGAAAGTAACATGTCCTAATAATTATCAGCTGTTACATATCTTAATATTTATAAAATAAATTGAAATTTTCGGATTTTCACATGTTTTCTCTTTTATATATACAGTAATTGTGTGCATTAAAAAATAATAATCTTTTTTATTTCATTATAAATATAAAATACAAATTACAAAATAAACCTTTAATTTAAACTTATATTATAGAAAATTTGCATTTTAAAAATTTTTGTTCATACGAGAAAAATATAAAAAAAATAATTTTTAAATAAGAGAAGTTATTTTTTAGAAATAAATGGATGGATAATATTCAAAATGTCCCACTTGAGAATTGTAAAATAAATATTAGAAGAAGGAAATAAAATTAATTAGCGTAAGTCAAAAGTCAAAAAGTCAAGGTTTAGAGAATAAAGCAAAAGGCATGGGTAATAAGAGAATTTCACTAGTTTGCTTTTCTTTTTTTCTTGGGGACCAAGTTACCCTGAAAATTTCTGATTTGTGTGGAACAGAAAACATTTGAAAAACACGTTTGTGACAGTTTATTCTTTATAATATACTATTTCTATAATTTAATATAAGATCCGTCTACAATTTTTATTTATATAAATTATTTGTCATTTTTAGTAGATTAAATAACATTAATTAATTTTTATCTTTCTTCTAATTTTATTAATATAATCTAATATAGAGTTGGGCTATACGGCTTAGAAATATTTTGTATTTTTTGAATTTGTATATATATTTATTATTGAGTGGATCTTTGATTAAGAAAAATATTAAATTAAAATTTAAAAACAATAATAAAAGTTGAAGGAGTATATTCTATTCTACAAACATATATATACAGCCTATATGGAAGATGACGTGTGAGCTTCGGTCGTTGACCCGTGACTCTGAAGTTACTTTTTTCTTTTTAATCCTCACACCAAAAATTACTACACATTAATTAATTAATTTAATACTATATAATTAGCCAACTCAACGCCTAAGAAGCGGACAATAATTAAGTTTTGGTTTAATTAATTATTATCCACTCGACAGATCAATTATATATGGGTTGGTTTCTTATTTAATTGTTTAATTAAAATGTAATTATTTATGATCACTGCTGATCAAATGGTAATTGCATGAAAATAAAATTCACAATGGATTAGATTTAATGAAGCCTGTGAATCAAATTAGGAACAGGAAATAGCAAAATGATGAAATGGAAGCAATTCAGGAGAAATAAAAGAGAACGAAAGTTCATTTTCCGGGGAAAGCATTTACTGATAGGTTAAAAAATCTGTGACAGAAAAAGAAAAGAAAAGAAAAGAAAAGAAAATGAAAGTACTGGGTGAGCTACAAAGTAAGTACAGAGAAGAGCCAGAAATGAAAAGGGGAATTAATGGTGGTGGGAGAAACACGGTTGCTTTGCTAGCAGCGTCTGTCTGTGTTAAATGAAAGGAAATAAGAAGAAGACAATTGCCACTTAAACAGTTAATCATAGGTCTAAAATTGACCAACCAAAACTCTCATCTCAAGCTTTAGAAAAAAAGTTGGTCGGCCAATTGGGATAACCAAGAATCCTATGAGCAGGCTTCTTCTTTTTGAACCTAAACATGTGGTTCGAGTTGGAGTTGGACCACTTTCATTTTTTTATGTTCACGTGAGGGGGAAGTCAAGTCAATTAATGGATATACTGATGCTTCAAGGCAATTGTTAGAATTCATCTAAATAAAAAAATAGCAGAAATTTTGTTAAACGGCAAAACTTATAGATTTTGACTGAAGCTAATTATTGGGTCAATAATTTCTTCAATTTTTTCTATACAACAGAGATTTAATAAACCAAAATAACATTATGAGCTAAATAAAAGTAGCCCCTTACTCACCAAATTGTTCATAACTTTTGTGGTAAAAATGGCTTAAACTCGAAATCTCTCGTTCTTTATATTTTTCACAAGAAAGATAAGAAAACCAATCATACTACGTCTGATCGGCAAAAATTCTTTTAATTAGATGTAAACTTTTTGTCACAGGTCCACAGAAGGAACAATTTTCGGTATCCAATTGTTTATGGTCCAATTTGTTGTCTAGCAACTAGCAAGGATGAAACATACTAATTAGTTGTTCTTGTCTAATAATTGTTATTACCTGTAGGCCAACCTTTTAAGTATCATTGTACCAAAACAACATATATGGCTTTAAAAGACAACTTAGACCTCAATTTGGGTCCAATTGGCATAATTTTTTGGTGTGCTTTGGCTTTTGACTGAGGGCTCACATTGGATTAAACTATTTCACCTCTCAGAATTTTAATTGCTGCAACTCAGTTGAAATATGTACAAATTTCTCAATCCTAATATAAAACAAATGAAATGTAAAAAACTTTGGGTATTTAAAGAGGATGTGTTAAAAGAAGAGTTTAAGTAATTGGTTGATGAGAAGTTGATATACTCTTTTCCTAGCTCTACAGTATACAATTCTAGTTTCCATCTTACATGTTTAGGTTGCCAAATGCTAACAAAAATATAACTAAGAGACGCATTACAATTTTAACCATTCATTTAAAAAAGGAAAAAAGAAAGAAAGACAAAAAGCACCGTTCACCCACCAAAGCTAAAATGTTAAATCCCATAATAATCAATTCTCAGCATAAAAAACAATTAATAATCATCCAAAGAGTTGAAGCTCATCACACTAATCTACATTCATGGCCTCTGGAGGGAGCTGCTCCTTCCCCCCTTAGTGGTTATTTATATTTAGAGCTCGAATTCGAAATTTCTAATTAAAAAAAAAAATTTCTGTAGTCTCCTCTAACGGCTCAATATATTTGATTCCACTATCTGGTATAAATAAATTTTATAAGCCTGTTTTATTATGATGTGGTCCTTGCTGCAAGGCAAAAGGAATCAACAATCAAGCACATAGAAGGGCCATTAGAATTTGATTTCATTTTCAAATTTTGTAAAGGAGCAACGCAATAAGAAAAAGCTGAGCACTAAAAATCATATTGCTCAAGTACGTCGTTATGGAAAAATTATACCAAATATTGGTTTGTTTGATAAAGCAAAGGCAACAATATAAGCAATGCATGATTTGCCAAACCTGGGAATCTGGTTCAAAATTTGAGCCAATCTTTCACAAATGGTGCTCACCACCAAAACAATTACTCTTAGTTCTCTCTCTCCTGTCTGGATGTAATCATTGCTATAAAAGGCAGACCTTTAAGGAGAATCTCATCATAGCATAGTAGCATTTAAAAGAAAGAAAGGGAAAGAGAAAACAAAGGAAAAGAAATAATCAAAATTGAACTAAAATGAACCGAATCAAATAAAAATAAAATATTTTATTATTTTTGCAGCCACATATTATAGGTATAATTACGCTATCCTAGAAGAATTGTATTATATACATATATAATATTCAGATCAGAATCGAATTTATTTAATTTGAATAAAAATACGCTCAACCCAACAAGTAGCAAACTACCCCGATAGAGATGATATTTGTGGATAACAGCCATCCTTGTCATGCATTCACCAAGGAGGGTTGTGCGTTGAACTTGCAACAGAGACAAGAAGACTTGAAGACCCACAGCATGTGCTAACAAACAATAATTTAATAGCTCCATAATTCAGGGGAGGGGCAGAGAAGGCAACATGAGGCATACTCTAGTCCCTTCTAACTGGCTCCACAAGGAATATCCGACATATCCCTATCCTTCTTTTTAGGCACGGGGATGGCTGATTTATGGTACATGGGCTGGACACTTGGCTTATATATTTTTTTTTCTGAGAGATTCCTGATTGACGTAAGTTACATTGCACGGAAATGAAAATATCCAGAAAACAACGTTTTAAAAATAATCTTACACGAAATAGCGATTTTTTAGCTAGAAAAATAAATAACTTGGAATTAGGGGTCCCCCTATTAGGGTTTTGCGGAACCGAACTGCCAGTTTTGAATCATTAGGAATCAAAATCAAAATCAAAATCAATGAGAAACAAAACCAGTCTGAAACAAAACCAGAACCGATGGCCTATGATTCGATTATTGTTCCATCATTTTTAAAATCATGAATCAATAGTTTAAAAAACCGATCAAAACCATCGGAAACCAACGGTTTTTCAGCCGGTTAAAACCGACATTTCTAAAATAATTTTGTATTTTACGTCAAACGACTAAAACATGCGGTTCAAACTGACAGTTACAACAGTTTCTTTTATTATTTTTCAAATAGTTTATAAAACTTTTAAATTGCTCGTCCTAATAACTATAAACAACTACATAATAGCTTGTTTTAAGGATATTTATAAAAAAATAATTTTTTAAATTTATTATAAATATCATTTTCTATTTAAACACTCTATGATATTATCTACTCTACAATCTCTCTAATTTTCATTTATAAATTGATATCCAAAATACTGCAAAATAATTTTTTTAAAGGCCAATATTCAATTATTTATCTAAATTATTATCAATTAATTTCTTCAAATTTCTCTATCTAATTAATCTCTCTAATTTTTTCTATTCAATTCTTCAAGTTACATATTTTCTTAAAATGGCAAATAAAGGAAACTCAAATTCTGCTCAAGGCAAAAGAAAAGTTAGAGAAACACAATATTCATCTATCTTTATAAACGACATCTACGATTTCACTCCCGACCAATATAATCTTGAAGGATATCCAAATGAAAATTTGGAAATCTCAACTCAAAAATCCAAATTTAATTAAGTATTTTTTTATTTATAAATAATAAGTATTTTTTTATAAATTATTTTACAAATTTTTAAATTTAAATCTTGAAGAAAAAATGTTCTCTAATTTTTTTTTTTTATAATTATCCGATTCGCCAAAAAATCGATCGGAAAACCGATTGCAACCGTTAATTTTGGGATCGTTAAGAAACTGAAATCAGAACTGTAATCATTCAGTTCCAAACCGGAACTAAAACCGTCAATTTTTTATTCGATTTTGGTTCTAAATTTTTTGGAACCGAAGTCGTCGGTTCTGGAACCGAAATCGAAACCTGCTGCAGAACCGTAGCCACCCCTACTTGGAACCGTTTTTGAAATACAAAAATTGCCTTTAGTAGAGAGTTTCCATGCATAATAGGATGTAGGCATAGCGGTAACCGCTGTTCGTGGAAAAGTCTAGAATAGAAATAAGAACCATCAGGCAACCAGTCGTAGAAACTGGGATATAAATGCAGGAGAAAACATGAATCAATGTTATGTATAAAAGTCTTAGTAATATAAAATCAAAACCTAGAATTTAGCAGAAAAGTGTCTAGGACACCTATGTAAATGTGGCAAGGCATTGCACATAGTATCCAGTTACAGTGATTTTGTCTTCACAATTTATTGTGTAAAATAATTAATGAATTATTAGCATAGTGATCACAAAGGGGTCAACAGAGAACTGCCATTTCATCACTACAATAAGATCAGAAAATGTTCTTTTCAAAAGGATTCAGAAACAAATGGGAATACCTTCTGTAATAGCCTGCTCAAAATTGTTGTTTTGAGGCCGAGATGAGAAAGGAATTTGGATGGACAGTTACCTATTATCGAGGTTTCAGGTTCCGCTGCAAAACAAGAAGATCAGTTAAATAAAGACTGCCTCGTTTTCTTTGTAGAATACTCCTAGAAAGAAGGAGATAGCAACTCTTGATGCTATTACACAATTTCTGTTCCTGCAATTTGATAATTCATAGATAAAGCATGAACAAACACTCGACTTTGCAGAGAAAATGCTATTCCCTTTGCCTATCATTATAGTTATAAGAAAAAAGGAGGAAAAAAGCCACGACATATTTAGTCTGGAACATACTCTTGGCCTGACATTAGGTGCTTGCGGCTGTCTATCTTGTGTTCTATCTGTATCTGGCATCACTTGTTCACTCTCATGCTTATAGAATGCTTGTAATGCTCTCCCAGCAAATGCACGAATTATATTGACTTCCATTGCAGACATATTTTTCCACTGCAACATCAAATTCAACATATCACTGGCAAAGATGCCAAAAGTAAAACAAATTCTGAAGCCGAGATGTAATCTACGAAAAAGGATATGGCAGTAAACAACGTGCCTCCAAAAGTGGATCCATGCTTCCAGCAACCCACATAATGCAGGAGCAATCACAGGACACAATATGTCAAAACACAATGCAGAAAGACTGCAATCATGCTCTAAAGGATTTACATATGAGAAGTAAACAACCATTTGCTAAACCCAGCAATAAGCATCTCTTTGGTTTTAAACACCTACTGTTAAATATGGTATCATTCAAATCATTTCTGTGAATCTATGACAATACCAATGTGCGCCAACTGTGACCATAACACTTTAGCCACAAGACATTGACCCAGCCACAATGTGACCACAATTTATTGCAATCAAACTATAAGCAATTCACAGATCATAGATGCCCAAACCCTAGAATTGGCGCGTTTCTAGTTACCTTCAATTATTTATATCGTTGATATATTTGCCTTCTCACTTTACCACCAAGAATAAGTCATGAAGCTGAGAGCACCCATATTCAAAAGATTTTAAATCACTATATTAAATGGATTCAAATGATTAATAGTTTCTCTGACCAGCTTACCTTCACTACTGAATTCATGAATTCAAGAAATTCAAACAAGCTGTCATCCTAAATGAACGCATGAGAACAATTAGGCTTATTTTCTTATGGTGGTTAAAGCCCCTTCATTTCTCGAATTGACACCACATGCAATTGACTAAAATCTTGCTATATTTCCTGATCTGTTCATGTTTATTACTTATCTTAATATTCTTTTTTTTCTTGATACAAGTATGATATATTTGAAAAGCCAAATTGCTAATTTAGAATTCTGCAGTCTTTAGTTGATGGATGTGTGTGGACAACAAGGGTATTGGGAGGAGCAAAGCTAGTTGAATAGAGCTACAACTTTCTGATCTAATGCTCTTCATATCTGTATATTTCTAATTCCCATAGGGATAATAAATGTGACTTTTTTTTTTGTCTGGATAATGAAATTTTACAAGAACACCAAATGCAATTGGGAAGTTGGAACAACAGCTTTTGGTTCCTAATTTCCCTGGTGTATTTCTTGCTCTCTGCAAAGCCTTGGGCATACTGCCATCAACAAATTCTTGCTATGTAAATTGTCCCTGATATATGTAGCACTATCTCACTTCAGTTTGGGGGTTTCATCTCACATTTGTTTAGCTAGAGATTGAAAAAGAATGACACGACCTTTTAGTGGATTGAAGTATTCTTCAATTGCCAGTGACAAAAGGATCACATACACATGACTAATTAAGAGAGATACACTCTCTTTTCCCCATTTGTTAACTTTCAGAAATAAACAAACAAAAAATCATAAACTCTCCAACAAAGAGCAGATTTCACAAAACACATTTTGATGCAACTTTGAGAGGCTATAAACACAACCAATTGGTGATTGATGTCAACAAATTCACAAAGGAAGCATACCGTCATGGTTGATGCAGTAAACTTTTCTAGATTAGTCTCCACTTTATGAAAACGTACATCCCTGATGTCCTCAATAAGTGACCTCACCTGCAAATAAAGAAATGTGAGGAATTCCTGGAAATAACCCACATGCAGAATGGAAAAAAAAAAATCTTCACACTAACCATGTACATATCAGGAATGTCATCAAGAGCACTGCCATCCACAAAAATTAAAGTTATTATTCATACTGTTCAGCAGTAAAATGAAGTATACAAATTACAATATAAGGGTTCAGTATTTACTGGTCAAAAAGAAGTCTTGATATTTCCACATAATGAAAGGGTAGAGGCTGAAATGCATGCGAATCTCGTTCTCCTTCCAGAACTTGTGTCAAATTCTCTGATCAATGGAGATAAAAATTATGAGAAGATTACAATATAATATTTAATTTCTATCAGACACAGTAAAATCATTGAGGTCCTAAAATTTAATAATCATAAGGGAAAGGAAGTATCCAGCTTCATGAATGTGATATAGAAGAGAAGCTTATGGAATTGTCTGATTAACTAACAGAAACTGCAAATTTTACAACTAGCAGAAAACGCAATCTTTAATATAAGTTGGTGAATGGCCATATATGATTGGAAGAAAAACAGAAAAGTAATATCATGAAGGTCCAAGCACTGTCCTGTTGTAATGGACCTTGACATCCTTCTAAGGAAGTGCACATTCAGGCATGTGTGTCATTTTATTCCAGTAAAGCATAGCCCTCAAATCAAGCATCCAATTCTCAAGATACCAGTATACATGGAAGATAATTTTGCGTTCAAACCTCTTAAGTTGTTGAGCAAGCAAATCCTACTTGAAAGTCATATAACTTAAAAAGGTGCTGCATTCATGATGACATTCAGGCATAACAAAAAAATATTATCATATGAAACTGATTAATATTGTGTTTGTAATAGGTATTAACTCTTAATTTTAATACTAATAAAGCCCTCAAAACTTTTTCATTTTACTTAATTGGTTGACATGAAATTTCGTTCTAATACCGATTTATCAACCACTCACAATGCTAAGCTAAACCTAGAAAATTACAATTGATATGCGAATATATAACCCTATATTTGTACCTCTAATTCTAACATTTTTACTATGTGTCCATATGTGCATCTTATACACAAAAACTTACCAATAGACATCCACTGAGGAGGCCTAATTGTGCACTTCCCTCGCTTCTTCAGGGCCACAGCTAACCAAAGTGGCACTTGCGTTGCTATTTGCGGATAAAACGGACCATAGTCCCCCTGAAGTACAAAACTTAACTATAAAATGCAAATTTACGCATATACTCGCGAACAGAGAATCAGAGAGTATAAAGAGAAATACACAAATAAAATTTAGAGAATCCATCCTAAGATTGGGAACAATCTCCACCGATTCATCTTCAGCTATAAACTCGACCTGAGAAACGAAACATCAATAAATTATAAAGCAAACATATGAAAAACCGTCTAAACATGAAAATGCTCAAAAAAAAAATTATAGCGGATTAGAAAGAGACCTCTTCAGGTGAAAAGAGAGAGAGGTGGGAGTCAGATTGACCAGCCATTTCTGCGATTTTGGGTATATCTACGGTTTTCTTCTATCTAATTAGAGAATGATTTCGATATTGGTCGAAGGAATTGCAGTAATACAAGGAGAAGATCAGTGTGGAAAAAGAAAGTGACTCTGAACCCTAGATGGCGGGAAATTGTGCATCTGAGGTTTTGGTCAAGGAAAACGAACTTTTTGTTTTAAATTTCATTTTTATATATGGTTTTCCGGCTACGCGCTCAAAATTGAAAACAGTCGCTCCATTGCGGGATTTATTTTAGGTTTGAAGGAATGATTAGAGTTTTAAAATACTATGTTGATGTATTATCATTTGATTAGATAATTAATAAATTAATTTTTAGTGGATAATATAATTATTGTGAAACGTTATTCTTTCTAAAGTTTAGCGTTTCACTATCTTTTTTTTTAATTTATTGACAATCTTATCCTTAATTAAAAACACTTTTTATTTTTTCAATTATATTGTTTTTACAAACTATATGTATAAATCGTGCATTGTTCAAAACCTGCATTGTTTTATTTTGTGATTTATACCGATACATATAATGGAATATATCTTGAAGAGTACATTAATTAAATTAATTATTATATTAAAAAATTATATTATTTTATATAAAAATTTAAACATAATAATTTAACAATGAATTAATAGAGGAATATGTGAGGAAATTATATTGTCATTTTAGAAATAATAGTGGTTTCAATTTATATAACTGAACTATACACTATAGATTGACATTCTTCTGATAGAAAAATAATAACACACCACGTAATCATCTCCTTTATATATTTTATTGATTTCATCTCTGTAGTCATAACTTAAAATTCTGACTCAATATTCAAATATCCTTTTTGTCAATTTCCATTAAACTATTAATCAAACAGTTATTTTCACCGAACACTTTTGCTTTTAACAGTTATTTAAACAGTTAACAGCTGATATCTAACAGCTAACAACTATTTAAAAAGCAAACAACTATTACAATAGGTAATCTTACGCCTTAATAGTAACTTGATTATTTTGAAATCAATTTATAAATTTAATTTATTTGGATTTCAAACTTGTTAATTAATTAACTGTTTTTTTATTAGTTCTCTCCCAAAAACTTATTTTTCCTAGTTAATATTGAAAATTTTATAAGAACTCATAATGATAAATTATTCGATAAATAAAAAATTTAGTTATTCTTTTTTTATAATGAAGAAATACTTAGTGCATCAAAATATAAGCTACCAACAAAAAAAGACTAAATATTGTTCGTTTAGGAGTGGACTTCAAACCTTAACTGCATATTTAGAATAAATAAATTTCATAAAATTTTATACAATTTATTTATACATTTAACTTTTCGTATTTGAAATAAAAATGAATAATTAAATTTTAGAAATTCAGTTCTATAAATTTAAATATAACAAATTAAATTTTACTTAAAAAATATAAAATTTCTAAATAAATTTGATAGATTTAAATAATCTAAAATTTTATGACAAAATTATATATTTTTAAGCCTTTTAAAACTATTGTATTAAGGATATTTAAAAATTAAAAGTAAATAAATTTTCAATTTTAAATTTATTATATTATTAAAAAATTATTTATAAATGAACTTCAAATTCATTTATACTAACCGAGCGAATTCATTTAGGTCACAAATAAGTCATTTTGAATTTATTTGCAAATAAAGTGAATTTATTTGAATTTATTAAAATCGAATTCATTCGGCTGGTTTTTGTTTTGATTCGGTTATTTCAAAATTAAGTTAGCTATTTTATATTTGAAATAAATTTAATTAGTTATTTAATAATCGAATTAAAATTGAAACCAAACCATTTTATTTATTCAAAATTTTTAAAACAATTATCTTAAATCAACAAAATAAATCAATTTGGGTTGATGTTCGGTTGAAAATATGGTGTTGCTTTTGCCTAATTAAGGTGTACTTCTTAGTTTTAGCTTTTTAAGAAAATATTTCTCTTAAAAGATAAAGAATTAAAAATAAAATATGTGTTCACTTGTTCACATTAAAAAAATATCATCTCAACTCAAAAAAATTTAAAACATTATCCATAGTTTTTATAATTAAAAAATAATAATATTTCTATATATTTGATGAGTGTAATTTTTGTAGATGTTTTGAGTATGTAAGTAAAGTTTATCTTGTCTATTTGCTATTACGTTTCCCTTTTTATAGTATAATTTCATTCATAACTCCAAAAGTTAAAATCTAATCATAAATATCAAATAATATTTTTAACTTTTAACGATTTATTTTGACCAAATATTTATTGAGTGTTACAAAATTTAAATTTTATTCGGTTGTGATGTTGCTTTGGTGTATCTTTGTTTGGGTGTTATATTGTTCAGGTTTTGACGTCAATTTCACTGCTTAGCTTTTGATTTAGTCAAAATACCGTTCGGTAAATACCGAACAGATTCTTTGTTTATCAAAAGCCCCTCCAAAAGTGTGTCGAATCATTTATGTTCGGCCTCTGACATTAGGCCTTTGCTTGTGTTTGGGCTTTACAAATCAGTATACCATTTATTTAAATCTCCACGTAAGCCTTAAGTGTCAGCTCATTATCTGCATACTTTTAATGGATGTGACCTTCGAGCTTATTGACGCCTTCTGAAATAGCGCGCCTTCTAAACACTTCATTAGAGAGCGACTTTTTAGTTTGATGGCGTACGTGTCTTTTCAGTTTCTCTAGCATTTTAAACTTCATTTTTCCTCCATTTTTAGGCGTCTGCGAACCTTCTTGCAAAAGAGGTAATTACATATTTCTGCAAATAAAAAATACCCTTGCAGGCTTGCAAATCAAACACTTCACTTTATGTGGTATATCCAAACCCCAAACTCTACAACATAAAGCTATATCGCCAACAAAATAGGATAATTTTATAATAAATGAAATGCTCAAAAAATTAATAAACATAAAATTATTTTTTTTTCAAATGACAATTAAGCCATTTTACAATAAAATTACTCATTTTTTTAAACATTGATAAAATTATCATAATTTTATAAACCACATTTATATTAATATACTCATCAATCACCATTAATCATCTTATGCTATTTTTTGAAATTTTAAAGCTTAAAATTTTTATAATCTTATAAATTATTGAATTATATTAATTTTTAATATTACAATTAAATAATAAATAATAATTTAAACGACAAATATTTTTTGCAAAAATTTCTTTAAAATGAAATATTTTCTGAAAATAAATGAAGCTTAAAAGTTCCGAATTGAATATAATCAAGTAAAATTAATGTGAATGGAATCGTAAATTAATATGTGATAGACAAAGAATTTATTTGGTATCTACCGAACGATATTTTTGACTAAGTCAAGAGTCAAGCAGTGAAAGTGACATTAAAATCCGAATAATATAACACCTAATAGAGATATACCCGAACATCGTTATGATCGAATAAAATTTAAACCTTGAAACGCTCAATAAATATCTAGTTGAAAGAGGTCATTAAAAGTCATTAAATGACAAAAATATTTTCTAGCATTTATAATTAAATTTTACCTATAATAATTAGGATTGAAATTGTACTATATAAAGGAAATATAATAAAAAACAAGACACAAGATATTCTTTATTCTACACCTTCAAAGCATACTAAAAAATTACACTCATCAGCATTCATATTCCGCATTATTATGTTTGGATATTTATGATAAATTTAAATCAGTATCCAATGAATTTAAAAAATATATATATTGGAAAGGAAAAGATTCAGAGTGTGCAAAGCCTCCGATCAAACGAATTGGAAATCAGACTGACTCGGTTCGAATCAGATCCACCATTTGCTCGCCCCTAGGAAAGGTTGTTAGAAAATATGGTAATAAAATTGCAATAACAAGATGAGCCAATCCCTCATGCGCACCGCTCACTTCCTATGACGTCCCAAAACACATGACCCACACCTCCCCTAACAACCTTATTTGAATTTACAAAAGTACCCTTAACTAAACTAGCACGAGTCTCCGGTGCGAGGCTATAATCGTAATTTCAGTGTTTAAATTCATTTATGGCCCCTAGTTTCTTGTAACCATGAAAGAGCCCATAAATATCAAAGGGCGACTCTGGACGAGAGGCTACTATCTGCCGCAGAAGAAATCGAAGATTATTATCGTCGATAACAATGGCCAGGAAGTTTTTCGTCGGCGGCAACTGGAAATGCGTGAGTCTTCGCTGGCCATTTCCTTTTCTCTTTCTTTATAATTATCGTTTTTTTACGTCCTCTATATCCGAGAGCTTACTTTTGCAACTGTGTGTTTGCTTGAATCGAGCTGGTGAATCTTAATTTTTTAGCTAATAGATTTAAATTATTATTATTTTTGCTGATTTTCGAATACTGAGAGAATGTTATGATGAATGCGAATATATTTTGGATTTCTTAATGTCATTTTGATAATGTGAAAAGAAGTTCGTTTATTTGTTCGTTTTGAATTGAATTTGAATGTAGAATGGAACCACTGAAGATGTGAAGAAGATAGTCTCCACTCTCAACGAAGGTCAGGTGCCGTCATCTGATGTTGTTGGTAGGTGGAATGCTCTGATCTCTGTCTCCGTTCTTTGCTTTGCATCTGTTAATGTACTTCTATGCGTTGTGTTTGATATTGCTGTAACCGTGGTAAATGCTCGCGACTTGAATCTGGATGATTTGAAGGGTAAGCAATTAATAATGCAAAATATATTTGGGAATATATAATGGCTTTTTCAGAACTATAGTTTTTTTCCCATTGACGGTCTCTTGTGGTTGTGTGGTGAAATTTGGAAGGATTATAAAAGTACTGTAACTTGAACGATAATTGATACCATTATATGAGTAATTTGGAGAGTCAATGGGTGTCAAGAGTGTTACAGAACGGCAATTTTGTATCTAGGAATTTATTGGTCAACGATTACTTGCAATCCCTGTCTGAAACACAACAATAAGAGAGTGATCGATGGGATGCATTTTACATATTGATACGTTGAGAATTTTTTCCTTTTCCAGAGGTGGTGATAAGCCCTCCATTCGTGTTTCTTCAACTGGTGCAAAGTTCATTGAGGCCCGATTTTCATGTTGCGGCACAAAATTGTTGGGTAAAGAAAGGAGGTGCTTTCACTGGTGAAGTTAGGTATGCTTAAGTTTCTTTTGTTTGCTTTTTCAAAATTTTGATGACTAAGGTAATATTATCTTGTTTGCAAAAATTGTTGAGAGTTATAAAATTCATGCCCCATTTATATACAGTGCTGAAATGCTTGTGAATCTAGCTATTCCGTGGGTCATTCTCGGCCATTCTGAAAGGAGACTTCTCTTAACTGAGTCAAATGAGGTAGGCTGCGTTATGTAGAGCAATATTCTGCCAGTTGATGTACTAATGAGTTCTTCTTCAGGAGTGCCTATGCTTTGCTCGTTGTTCAATGTTTCTTCCTACACATGTGATATATTCTGATTTGGAAGCATTTCATTTTAGTTTGTTGGAGATAAGGTTGCATATGCACTTTCACAAGGTTTAAAGGTGATTGCTTGTGTGGGTGAGACTCTCGAAGAGCGTGAAGCAGGATCTACCTTGGAAGTTGTTGCTGCACAAACCAAAGCAGTAGCAGGTATGTATACGGCCTATATGGAGCTGTTCTTTTGTGGATTTTATATGGTTGTTGAACATTTTTGTTACTTGAATAAATATTAGTCTTGGTTTTTCTCTCTCTTTCTAAATTTTAAATTTTTGTAAAAAAGAGATATCAGAAGAGGAAGAAAAGAAAAGGAAGGAAAATATATCTTTAACTTAAGCATTTCAAGTGATAAGTCACAGTTGAACTTAAGCTGTTAGTCAACCAGCTGTTACTTAATGAAATTGGTTGGACATGCCAACTACATGTCTTCTTCGTTAGCAAAATGACTTCATACAAAATCCCTAGTACACTGCTCCTAAAATTGATGTACAAATTAGTGCAAGTGGTGAAATTGCAAATGTTAGATGTTTTCGCTTAAGGTGTCTTTTAAGTAAGAGATTGCATGATTTTTCATTGTGTTGTATAGCTGCATTTGTGAAGAATGTCATTGAATGTTTGGTTATATATCAAGATAGTTGCTATCTGTGACAAGATTCAAACATTCTAATATTAGTTTCATATTTGCTTTGGGGGTAGAATGTATAAAGAATTGGACAGAAGTTGTTTTGGCCTATGAGCCTGTGTGGGCTATTGGAACAGGGAAGGTTGCAACTCCTGCTCAGGCACAGGAAGTAAGTCTAACCTAGCCTTTTTGTAGAAATTATGCCCACTTGTATGTCAATCGCCTTGATGCTTCTTTGTACTTCAAATATGGTAATAAATGTTTATAGTGTTTCAGAGCTAGAAATGTGGCTGATGAATTGTGTACAAGGGCCATGATGAATGACTTAGAAGGACATTGTTAGGGATTTTAAATGATCATATATTCAGAACTTTTGTACACAATGAAGTAGTTGATCTAAAGATACTGGAGGTTTTAAACCTGCTTTTATTTTTCATTAGTTTTGTATGCAATGACCTAATGAATTTGAGAATTGAGAGAGCTAAAGACGGGAAGTAACAACAATGAACTGGATTAAGACTGAGATGCGAAGAACTTATCTACGTTTTTTGACCTCTTAAAATCCTATAGAGGATTAGAAATTTGGTTATTATTATTTTAAAATGCTTGACTTGAGGAAGTAAAAGTTGTTATGGTTTTTGGCCAAAAGATTGGGCATCGTCGCTAAATCATGTTCTCAACAAACTATCCTTCCAGTTAATCTAATTATATGAACTTGATGAAGTGCTCTATTTGTATAAAATGACTTGCATATATTTGTTGATATTGAAACGAATAGACTGACATCTGAACATTGCAGATGAATTTGATTCTAACTTTTCTTCTAAGCTCAGGGACTTCCTTTTATGGATGTTAAATTATTTTTACCTGGTAAATGGTATTGGTGACCATTTTTGTCCATTGCTTCTCGATTTCCACTTTGCCCTTGTTTCCAAACTATATGGTGGATTTCTTTGGATGTTTCCTATAGAAATGTGGATGTTAACATTTCAAGCTATGCAATTTTTCACTTTTATATGTTTTCTTCTTTTTTTCATGCAATTACTTCGCCAATGTAACAGGTACATTTTGAACTGAGGAAATGGCTTAAAGAGAACACCAGTCCAGAAGTTGCTGAAACAACAAGGATTATATATGGAGGTACCTCCATATGTCAGTGTGACATCATGCTATATTATATTTTCTTATTGCCATTGTTGGTAGAATTTGAAAATGATAGAGATGTAGGCATACTTCCTTTTATTTGCTAAATTCTTCACTTCTGCAAAGAGAATCAAGTTTATACAGTGAAAAATCACTAAATATGCCAGGTAAACATGTGTCTACCATTGAGCTTCTAATTAAAGTACATGCCCAAGGACAACGAGTGTCCAATTGGAACTTCTGGAAAGTCAGTCATGGATTAACCTTTAGTTGTTTTGTTAATAATGGAGTCAAAGTGTAAAAACTATAGCAGGTGCTTGTTATACGAACAGAAGCTTCCCAAAATCCATAAGGAGAAGATTTTATTGTCTAGCTGACTAGTTGTGGTCAGCTTAATCCTGGGATCTGATGAGAGATATTGTAAAACAGACTTGATATTGGATCTTATTGGCCTCTATACAATGAGTCTCAGGGAAAAGAGATATGATAGCACCTCTGTGTCCTAGAAGCCCCTTCATATTCTTGATGTCTCAATTTTGGCTTTAGCTTAAACATGATTACTTCTCAAAATGCGAAAGATATAAAAAGGAAATTCTTGCGCATTTTGGTTGCTGTTGGCTTGCATTTTTTTAACTTTTCTCCTTAAGTATTTGAGAGGTTGCAAGAAATAAATGGATTCATTTAATTATCCTCGCATATTCCTCCATACTTGATTGTCTAATTGCCTCTTTCAGGGTCGGTCACCGCTGCAAACTGTAAGGAATTGGCAGCACAGCCTGATGTTGATGGCTTTTTAGTTGGTGGTGCTTCTCTAAAGGTAAAAATAATGTTGGTAATTGGATTGTGTGTGTGTGTTATCCTTTTCCAAAAGTTGATTCACTTTGTTTCGCTTTTGTGATCAGCCCGAGTTCATTGAGATTATCAAGTCTGCAGAGGTGAAGAAAAGTGCCTGATCATAGCACTAGGATCAGCTGGTGACTCTTTTAAGTTCATGTTTGGTGAGGTATAGAATCCCTAATGTATAATCTCATACACTACCTTTTTGAGGAAATAAATTTTTTTTCTTTTTGTAACGGCATACCACATGTCAAAGCTGGTTTATGTCTGAATAAATTCTTCTTGATTGCTTTGAAGTAGTTACATACATATATACTCTGCGAAGGTCTTTGAAGTAGTTAAAACACTCATTTTGGTGTCACTTATCATTTTTCTTTTGGGTTTTTGGTTTTGGTTTGTTTTAAAAGCTTGTTTTTCGGAAAACAGGCGATGAAACAAATGTCAAAAAAAAGGCCCATAATTAGATATTTGAGTCCCAAATATCACTTTGTAACTTAATCTATGTTCAAGTTTCTTTTGATAACTGAGCTTTTCTATTTTCTGTCATTTTATTTTTACCTACCGTTTGAAACAAATGAACAATAATTATAGAATTCATTTGTAAATAAATTCGAAGTAAAAATTTATTTTCTTTTTCTTTTTAATTAATTCCATTAAAAAATTAATTGTACTCTAAACTAAATAAAATAAATTTATCCACCACAGACAATATTAAATTGGTTATCGCTGAAATTATCTTGTAATAATTCAATATTTTAACAACGCAATTATGATGATGATCAGATAATCTTGCTGATAAGATAATATTTTCATACTGTTAAAAATATAAGATTTATATATATAATTATAAATAGAGAATCTAATGCTAACTTGCATCAAATTCAATGAATACCAAACTAATATTATAAGAAAAATAACATTCACAATTATAAAATCAGGATGCTCAATATGACATCATCATTAAACAAGCATAATGACGGCACAATTGAAATATTTAATTAATTAAATTTGGTAGATATCCACTTGCTAAATGTACAGGACTCTTAAACGTCGATACATGATTATAACATTTTTAAAACAATAAGGGGAAAAAATAGAAAACCGTTCAAATATATTTTAGTTTAAAATAAAAAAAAAATATTGAATGGTTTGAAATAATAATATTTAAATATTTTACAACTTATCTTTTTTTCTTTTTGAATATTAATAGAGGAATTCAAGCTCGAATCAATTACCAAAATGTATATACATTTATCACTAAATTATGTCTTAGTATGCCAATTTCATAGTTTTTTAATTGAACGATTAGCCACTCAATTAGCATCATAATCAAGCTGCAAAATGATCATACTATAACTTATAAAATAATTTTAAGAATAGTATCATAAAATAATTTTAATATAATAATTATACTATAACTTATATTTTAATTAAGTATTATAATAAGTACAAAAATCATTATGAGAATCACAAAAATTTTAAAATAGTAATTATATAATTAATTTTTTTTAGGAAAATATATGTTATATGTTTTATTTTAGAGAAAAAAATATTCACTTAGTATATTGTTTGTGTTAATTATTTGTTAAAAGGATACTATTATTATTAAATAGTTTGAATAGGTATCATTTGACTCAACAAAATGAGATTTTAAATACAATAATAAATATAATTATATGAATAAAATTAAATAATTTATAAACAATAACTGATAAGTTTATTTTAAAAGATAAATAAATGACCGATTTAGTTATTAAGTATTATTTTGATACTTAATAATAAAAATTTAGTTACAAAATAAAAATAAAAATATTATTTTTTATTATCCATATTGTAGGTAACAGATAAGCTAGTTAATTTTAAATATAATAATTTATAATTAAATATTTTAAATCTAACGGTATACAATAATTCTACATTAATATAAAAGGTTTAATTTATCCACTGTAGCCTTATCATTCTATTAATAGTTGTATTTAAATCATAAAATTCTCTTCTAAAAATACCTTCAAATTTATAAATTTTATTTTTTAATTGAAAGATAAAATGTGAAATTTCATAATTTTAAATTAATTTACAAAATTTACAAAATTATAAAATTCATAAACTCACATTGCATTTATCCAAATTTAATTATAAAATCTGTTTCCATATCAGAGATATATATAAAAAAATTTAGATAAATACATTTATGTATAAACAAAAGGGACAAAAAAAAAATGCAAGAATCTGAATTAAAAATGATGAAATCTGCAATCTTAATTAAAGATTTGGGGAATAAATTAATATTAAAATATTCATCCATCAATTATTAAAAACACAAGAAAGTAGAAACCAAAAATTGCATAAGATGAGAAAATTCTTGTGCTTCTTTAATATAAAGGCAGGTGATTTCTAGAAAAAAAGGAATAAAAAATAACAGTAAAAGACTTAACTTTAAGCTTTGACTAGAAATGGGTTATGAATAAATAATTACATGAGCACAAATAATCATATTATAATAATAATTTTTAAAATAGTAGTAATAGAGAAGAGTCAAAGAATACCAAATGAAAGAGATGAAGTCATAGAGATAGGGGAATCTTATAATCACATGTCTCTCCTCTTTTCATTCTTTGCCAAAAAAAAAAAAAAAAAAAAAGTCAAACCATAAAGTTTGGCTTCACAAGACTTTCTTTTATTTGCCTTGCCTTTTTCAATCTTTCCCACATTCATTTCCCTTCTACTATATATTATCATCTTCAAGATTATTAAAGGCTGTTGCATGAAAAATGTCACTTGCTTTTGACTTTTTTTTTTTTTTTTTTTTTTTAATAAAAAAGATAAGGAAGCTCACCAAAAAGAGTCTTCTATTGCTACACTTACAATGTATGAGATGACATTGTTGCTTAATTACCTAATACTTGTGAGCATTGGTGAGAGTGGTAACAAGACAGGAATTGTTTGGACTATTACCCATTGGTGAGATTAAAATAAAAAATAATATATGTATTATAAAAAATAAATGCTTTATATTGTATCATATATAAAAATAATTGTATTTTTCATGGTTATTTTTAAATTTTAATAATAGCCATTACTAAACACCAACATTTTCAATTAACCGCTGTCAATTTTGGACTATTACCCATTAACACCGACTACCAGCTATCAATTATCAACTGATACGAGTTGTTTGGTTATAGTCCTTACTTAGTTTGATTTTTTACGTAGGATTTTAACTTGATTTTTTTATTTAGCTAACGAATTATTTGTATAAATAATTATACTGTATTCTTATTGTAATCCCGTTTTATTTTAATCAAATTTGATCAGAGTTTCTACGAATGATTATAACACCCATTTGGAATTAAGTCAACATGTTGATTTGTGAAAACAAAAATAATATAATCAAAATGATTCTTTTTAACAATAATATGATATAACGGTGAATCTTTACGCATCATATTGAAATAAAATCATCAATTAATTAAAAATAATTGAATTAATAAATTTTAGCTCAGTTAGTATCCTAATTTAAAAAGGGGTATATGTCAAAGTTTACTCATAATCCTTATTTATACGATTTATTCGGACTCCATTATGTATCTCTAAATTTATCAAAAAGAATAATTTAATATACAATTTGCTACACTTCAAATTATGAGAGTTTAACACATAATAATTAAAAGAAATAATTAATTCTTATAAATTACAATAAAATATTTATTAATTTAATTAAATTATCTTTAGAAAATTATTGAATTAATTATTACATTAATATAAATAAAGGTAGAATTAAAAAAATATCATTAATAAAATAATTCCACACGCCTACAAAAGTGAATGCATATATGTTGATTTCTCTAGAATAAAAGTGGGGCCTTGAATCAAAGGAGGTGGACTTCATCACAAGCTACCACCACCATTTTCATACTAGCAAATAATAAATATAAGTTATATACAAATTGATAGTAAATTATAATATAATAATATAAAAAATATTGCTTACTGTTGACGAATAATATCTGTATACTAATCCAATGGCCAAAATAAACTGCGGCCATGCATACCCTGTCTGTCCGTTCTTGGACAGAGAAACAAGAAGGTCCATCCCATGTGCTTTCTCAAACAAAAATAATGCATGTCCATATATATTATGGTGAAACGCTCCACATAGGGAGTTAAGGATTAAACTTATATGTATTTATATATAATTTAGGATTCTAAGATTAAAGATAATAATTTAAAATTAAGATGAAAATATAATGAAAAAAGATAATTATAAAGATAAAAATTATCTATATATAATATAAATGTGAAAGGAAAATTCAATGCCTTCATTCATCTGTCTGCAAGTAAATATTTGTAAATGCCCCATCCACACATATACACAGAAGACTTCCATTTCTAATTTTCCACTTGTAAATTTAGGAACATTATTGAAGCCATAGTCAACCATTTCATCCTTGTCTTTGGCTAAGGTCTAATAAATACTGAAAAGAACTTTCTCAGAAGCCAAACAAACACTAGACACCAAAAATCCATCCATCTGTCTCTATGACTATTATCTCTCTCTCTCTCTTTTATTTTGTTTTTTAATCGGTCAAAATAACAATTGGCCAGTCATCTTTGTAGGTGACAGCTAACTCTACCTATATAAGCTTTGGTTTCACACTTGAACCTTTCCTTTGTTTACGGGCTTAAGCTTCTCTGCTTCGTAATTGTCGAATTTTTTCCACTGGAATTTTTGTATTTGTCTAAATCTTTTGCAGTTGAGTTTGGTGAGAGAAGTAAAGAGCTCTGTGATTGAGTTTTGAGGTTTTGTTGATGGGTTCCTGTTTTAGTGTAAGGATCAAAGCTGAAAGCCCTTTTCACCATGGTATGTCTGTGATTTATTGTTATTATTATTTTTAACGTCTTTTGATGCTAATTTGAGCTTTGTAATAAAAAAAAATACAAGTTTTTTGTGTTTTTGACCTTTTCTTTATAGTGGGTATTGTTTAGTTTTTATTAGTGAAACAGGATATTTTTTGCAGCGGTTTTTAGTTGCTTTTCTTGGAAAGTATAAATGTCTGGATTCTTTTTGTTTATCGCTGTGGTTAGAATTTGATGTTCAATTCTGTTTGGTTTCTAAGAGAAAGATAGGGATAGACGGAAAAGCAAGAATTTTGATTCGTAGAGCTTTTTTAGTTTTAAAGACTAAGATCCAATTTAAGCTTCCAAAGTTCGATCCATTGTCTTTAGTACTTTTCTTTTGGTCAATTAGTACTTTCGTCTCTCCTTTTTCAAGTCCATTGATCTTGTTCTTCTTCCCTTGGGTCAATTAGTACTCAATTTAGCGGAAATATAACTATTTGGCTTGGCTAACTAATGGCTTCCGTTTCTGTGAGGATATAAATATGAATGATCAAAGTTGTACTTGTTGTTATTTCCTTACCCTCAAATTTAATGTCAAATTTGGTAAGGTTTTGTTTGTTTATTTTTCTGGTAGCTATTGACTAGAGGTTGAGTTAAGAGTCTCATTTATGATTTGGCAATTGGCATTGTAGATGTTTAGATGGATTTACAAGATCTGTGATGTTTAATTGTGCAGGGGCAGACCCAAAATACGGTGGCAGAAGTGGACATGAAGTGAGTCGGTCTAGCAGCAAATATTCATCGGCCACAGTGCCTTCAACTCCTAGGACAGAGGGTGAGATCTTGCAATCTTCTAATTTGAAGAGCTTTACCTTTAGTGAATTAAAAGCAGCCACCAGGAACTTCCGTCCAGATAGTATGTTGGGTGAAGGTGGATTTGGTTCTGTGTTCAAAGGATGGATTGATGAGCAAACACTAACAGCTGCCAAGCCTGGAATGGGCACGGTTATTGCTGTGAAAAGGCTTAACCAAGATGGTTTCCAAGGTCACCAGGAATGGCTGGTATGTATCCTCTTGTCATTTGGTTTTTCTGCCTATTGTCAATGCTTAGACATCTATTTTTCATCTTTTCTATGTACATTCACATATTTTATTTAGGTATTGCACAATAAAAACCAATTTGCGATGCTTCAGAATTGGTTTTGAAACTTTAACCCTGTTTGAATTGGGATAGATCAACATTTTTTACAGATTATTTGGATGGAGGTTATTTGGTGAGTTTGGAGAGTAAGGTAGTAAAGGGAGATCATCTAGTTGTTTGGGAGGAGGAGTTGAGAGAGATGATGGTTTTTTGAAAGTTATTTGGGGAGTTGGAAACTCATCTAAACAACCCAATTCTCAATCCGCCAAATTGGAGTATAAGCATGGTTAAAAAATTTGATTTTCAAAATTATCCATAACTATATTTATAAATCTTACATGACAAGGGTATTTTGGTAAGCTTAATTTTTAATATTACCCTCTTCTGCCATCAAATCAAATAATATTATTAAACATTTATTTACCATATATTTTCCACAAACACAAGAAAAGAGATTTACCATATTTCTTCATACCATATTTTACTATACATTACCTTAATGATCCATCCGTCCCTTTATCCAGACAAGGCATTAAGGATCTTGCCTTGGAAGCTTATGTATTTAAAGGCAGTCTAATTGCTGAATTTTATTTTGTTTCCTGGAATCTAGACCGAAATCAACTACCTTGGGCAGCTGTATCATCCAAATCTTGTGAAATTGATTGGTTTCTGCTTAGAGGATGACCATAGGCTTTTGGTATATGAGTTTATGCCAAAGGGTAGCTTGGAGAATCACCTATTCAGAAGTAAGTAATTCGTATTGTCTTCTATTTTGCCATTGTTTCTAAGTTAGGGATAAGAGTTTCTATGGCTTTTGAATCTCAAATAAAATCTCTGTCTGAAGTAGTGATATTGGTGGAGCAGGGGCTTCTTACGTTCAACCTCTCTCTTGGAATCTCAGAATGAAGATTGCTCTTGATGCTGCCAAGGGTCTCGCATTTCTTCATAGTGATAAGGCCAAAGTGATATATCGAGATTTCAAAGCTTCCAATATCCTGCTGGATTCTGTATGTGAAAATGTTTTACATTTGGCTTGTACAGCAGTCATGATGGTTGCACCTTCCTGACACTTTTTTTCTAATTGTAAAACGACAGAACTACAGTGCTAAACTATCTGATTTTGGGTTGGCCAAGGACGGGCCAACCGGTAGTAAAAGCCATGTTTCGACAAGAGTAATGGGTACCTATGGGTATGCAGCTCCTGAGTATATGGCTACAGGTATTGATATTTCCAGTTTCCATTTACTAATTTTCACATCTGACATTTTTGTGTCTTGTAATGAAATTTGGGTCTTTGCTATGCATTGCATTTCAGATGTTTGTGCTCAGTTGAAATGGCAATGGCTTTGTATTTGATATGAATAATTCCTGCAACTACTTTATCTCATTTTGTTTCTTTCTTATGAAGGTCATCTCACTAAAAAGAGTGACATATACAGTTTTGGTGTTGTTCTTCTCGAAATGCTTTCTGGCAGGCGAGCTATAGACAAAAACAAGCCTTCCAGAGAACAAAATTTAGTTGAGTGGGCAAGACCTTATCTAGGCAGCAAACGTAAAATCTTCCAAGTTATGGATGCTCGCATGGAAGGTCAGTATTCTTTAAAAGATGCACTAAAAGCAGCTAATCTTGCTGTACAATGCCTATCAACAGAACCGAGATTTAGACCAAACATGGAAGAAGTGGTAAAAGCATTAGAACAACTGCTCGAGTCCAAAGACGACGAGGAATCTAAGGGCTCTCGAACTGAAATGCTCCGGAAGGTTAATCGAAGTTCAGGCAATGGTCCAAAATATCGTAGGAGAAGTACTAACGAAATTTGTGATGGAAAAGCTGCCTCTTGTCCGCGGCAATCTGTTTCTCCTGGTCGTGTATAAAGATAGTGTATATATATATATACACATCTATTCGAGCATTTGATGAGCAGTATATCATGTATACCATATATGTTGTATAATGATCTGTTGTTGTACAGTTCCTCAATTCTATTATCAATAACCTCTGTATTCCAAGTTTCTTTGACATAATTTCTTCATGCATTTCAATTATGCAAACATACAAGTTCTGTAATTGTCGACAAGCTTGTTAGCAGCACAGTTTTCGTTTTGCAGAAACAATGTTTTTGATGCCATCAAAACCTTTTGTATTTGTAGAAACCATTCTGTTATTGCTAGTCCTAAGCTTAGAACATTCGTTTATCAACAGTATCTTTACAACAGAACTTTTCCGGATAAACAAGCAAGCAGAGTACAAGTTTTCACACAAGCAAGATCAAGCGGGTGAGTTTTTGTTGGTACATTATCCGCCCCAAACATTTAAAGCAAGTTCAAGTGCTAGTTAAACGAGTGTAAAACAGATACGTGTATTAAAATTTTAAATGGATTCCTGTGTTAAACGACTGTAAGACGGATGCGGGTGAGGGTATTGAAAATTTAAGCGGGATTCGGATGGGTAATGTAAATTTGGCATTTACCAGCCACAGTTCTATCCTTTGACAGACATGAGCGTTTCAGATGACGAGGAATTTCCTATAAACGACACGATTATTTTCAGTCGTCTGTCAAGACATGCAGTGCGTTTTTAAGTGATCTGAGCAGGGCTAGTATCGTCATTTTAGTGAAGGGCTGAGATTTTAGCCGAGAGGAGAGGTCGTAAGCTGAGGTTTTTCATATTTGTGTTCCTCTTAGACTGGTCGCAGTAATTATGATTGCCACTTCAATGGCGATGCTCCACCATGTGTGCTCCGTGCCCCTCGCACGTGCCGTTCGTCAGCCACGCTCGCTTACCATTGTATCCTCTCGTAAACTTAGCTCCACCTCCTCCGCCGTGTCTCCGCCCCGTACCTCGCACGTAGACCCTAAAGTGCTGCTTGGCATGTCCGAGCCAGAACTTCAACAGCTGGCCAACGAGTTCGGCCAGGTAAGGCCGGAAATTCAGAATATATCTGTTTGTTTTTTGAGAAAACGTAGGAAAAGAAAATAATTTTGGAATTTTAGAGAGAATTGATTGAATTAAGGGAAAAAAATAATTCCTTCAATGTCCTTTTTGTGTTAATTTTACCTGCTTACATTTAATTTCTCCTGCTTTAGCAAAGCTACAGAGGAAAGCAGCTACATCATCTAATATACCAGAGAAAGGTCAAAGAAATCCAGGATTTTAGTCAATGTGAGTTTTTTTTTTTTTTTTCCTTTTTTCTTTTTTGGATATCTAGCCTCTTGTTTTTTGAACTAATTCATTATTTTGTTTTCCCTATCGGCTTTGGGGAAAAAGTGCCTCAGGCATTCAGACATGAGCTTGAAGAAGCAGGATGGAAAATTGGGCGATCGCCAATTTATCGCACTGTCACTGCAGCTGATGGCACTGTTAAGGTTTCAGAAAGATCATGTTTTTAGTACGATTTTATGTGAAATATGTTAATTCAGTTATTGCATCTTAATTTTCTGCTGAACAGAAACTCTTCAAAGCATTTTTAATGCTGTCTTTTTTGTCAAAAAGATTTTAGTCAGTAAATATGGATTTATCGTGTGAACAATTTTGGTCTTTCTTTCTTAATTCAATACTGTTTGAGTCCATTTGGTAGACGAGAATCTGAAAAGTAGGGGTATCTTGAATTGATAGTTGTTTGATTTTTAAGTGAAACACATATCCTCATCCACTTTCACTTCAATTGCACACCTTTGACCCTTAATATTTTGTCTGAGAGAAATTGCATATACTTAACTGTGATTTGCAATTATGTTTTTACTTACATATTTTAGCTTGCCATTGTTCTTGACCAATTGTAGTTGCTGATAAAATTGGAGGACAATAGATTGATTGAAACTGTTGGCATACCTGTTGAAGATGAGAAAGGTTCAATCCGCCTTACTGCTTGCGTGTCATCTCAGGTGATTTTGCAAATTTAGGAATATGTTTCCCTTTGTTTCTGTGTCTGTAATATTGTTATGAGAACACAATAAATTTCTTGTCTTTTAAACTTTACTTTGATTTTTAGGTTGGTTGTCCATTACGCTGCTCATTCTGTGCCACTGGAAAAGGCGGGTATTCAAGAAATCTGAAAAGGCATGAAATTGTTGAGCAGGTCTGTATTGTTATTCTGTTCCATATTTGTTCATAATAAGACATCATTGGGTAGTACTGTTAGATTGCAATATTTTTCCTACCATTGAGATATGGTGAAATTAGAATTTTAATTACTTTGAGCCTCTCAAAAAGGGGGAAAAAATGACTGTAATTCGTTCCCTATAAACTTTTTAAAATGCACAGGTGTTGGCCATTGAGGATGTCTTCAAACATAGAGTGACAAATGTTGTCTTCATGGGAATGGGTGAACCAATGTTAAACTTGAAGTCAGTAGTTGAAGCACACAGGTGCTTGAATAAGGTGCAGTTTTCAATTATTTCCTTCAGCAATTACTCTTTCATGCTTTCCTATCATTGATTAGAATATTAAATATATATTACTTATTGCCTCCTTTTATATATATGTATTTTTGTCCTCGGAAAAAAAAAAAAAAAAGAGGTTAGCCTTTTACTTCCACAAAACATGAAAGAGTTCAGGGTATAATACTACAGTTACTTGATAAATATGGTTGGAATTTGGATATGATAACCTGTAAAATTAAGATCAAATTTACTTGGAATTATTCTCTTGAGGTTCATTGTACAGAGATCAGTAGATAAAAGAATTATGTTGAATCTATCATGATGGGCTATGGAATTATGAGGCACATGCTTCCAAAATAGGTTATATTATATTACCAACAACCAGGATCATGTTATCTTTATTTTTCATATGCTCTTTTTTTTTCCCTTTTGAAACAATTAGCATCTCGTTTGTTATTGGAAATATCCCAACAAATGTCAGTATGGAGGTTCTGACTAGAAACCACACCTTTTTGGTTATTCATGTTTTCCAGGATGTGCAAATTGGGCAAAGAATGATCACAATTTCAACTGTGGGAGTCCCTAACACAATTAAAAAGCTTGCTTCTCATAAACTTCAGTCAACATTGGCCCTTAGGTAACTCAATTTGGGGGATGTACGGTTGAGTAAATTTCTTATTATCTTTGGGAACATCGGTTTCCTATTTCTGCCAATTTCTAGAAGCTTGGCTTTAGCTTAATCTGTGTTATTATCTCAAGGCATTAATGTTAATTATTCTCGTCACTGAAATTTGTCTGCTCGTTGGCATTTTTGCGTAACAGTTTACATGCTCCAAACCAGAAACTTAGGGAAACAATTGTGCCAAGTGCAAAAGCATATCCCCTAGATGCAATTATGAAAGATTGCAGGGACTACTTTCTTGAAACCAGTCGACGAGTTTCCTTTGAGTATGCACTTTTAGGTACTATAGTTTCATTTTACTGAAAATTTCACCGACAACCTGTTTTCAAACTTAAGCCTTTATTATAGAAAGCTGAGTGTTAGGACGTCTTTCCTGAAATCAACTTTCTAATGTTTGGGCAGCTGGTGTCAATGATAGCACAGAGCATGCAATAGAACTTGCTGAGCTACTCCAGAAGTGGGGACGTGGTTCTCATGTGAATCTGATACCTTTCAATCCAATCGAAGGCTCTGATTATCAGCGACCACAGAAAAAGGAGGTATGACCATGTCTCCTTTTTATCACTTGCATAAGAACAACAAATGATAACATTCCATTAGATTCCATTCCACTCCATTCATGCTTTATCGTTATTCGGCAGGTAAGAGCATTTACAGCTGCTTTGGAATCCCGGAAAATAACTGTAAGCATTCGTCAAACAAGAGGCCTGGATGCAAGTGCTGCTTGTGGTCAGCTAAGAAATGAGTTCCAGAAAAGTCCTTTACTCGCCGACTCTGACAGCTTACCGTTACAAACGGACATTGCAGTCGCATGTTGATGCCACGGGCTTTCTGATTGACTGCCTTAATACCAGATTTTTATATCCACATGCTCATCCAGTCTTCTTCATCCAAAGCCTTGATGTTTGATGATGAGGCTAGTTGTTTCTTCTGCAATCTTAATTATGACATGATCTAGAGCTTCCACTCATTATCCTAGCAGCAAAAGCCGTTTTTCCCATCAGATGCTGAAATTAAGCAGTGACATGGTGCTGGTGAGGCTAGACGGTATGTAGCTGAGCGATGGCACGACTGAAGAATGAGGACTTTCTGACGGAGGAAAAATGGATATTGATGAGACAGTTAGTAGCATTAGCTACTTTGCATGGAACTAACTTGCGGTTGGATTCGGTTCCTTTGAATCTTTGAGGCAGAATGTATAGACCCAACGTTTGTAACGCAAGTGTACTATATAAAGAAATTTTTAAATTGTCGTATTTCTTAGGAATTCTGATTTCATATAGGGTAAATAAATTGTTTATTTTATTCCAATGAATTCAATTTTGTAGAATTTAGCGTAACTTAATTAATTTACTGTTTATAAATAAATTTTAGGGAAAATTACTATTATGTTTCTATATAATGGTTAAATACACTAGTCAAGTCTCTTTTTTTTGCAAAATATATGATTGTATATTTAATTTTTTAGTTTATTTGTATTTTTTTTTTGTCTGAAAGTAAATCAGAATAATTTTAATTAAATTAATTCTATTAGTTAATTAATTTATTGGGAAAAACAATCAAAATTTTTTTTTAAAAAAAGAAATCCACGGCCCCGTCCACACTATGCATCGCGTCTTACGGAAAAACACACATGACGGGATATAATTCAGAAACGTAATTATATATTTTGAAAAAAAAAAAGATTTTAATTAGTGTATTTAAAAATTATATATGGACACAATAATAATTTTTTGTAAATTTTATATACTCAAGAGAGTGGCCATACTTACATGACTCATTTGTGCCAATAAACTATTAGAAGAATTATTAAATAATGGATAATGCATTAGACTTATTTATATCCGTTGAATGAGATTATTTAAACAAAAGTCAATCGCAGTTAATTTAAATGCATCGAACAGTAACAAACGAAATAGGAACTTATTGGCCTGATGTTGGTCACATAAGTTGAACAAATAATACTGCTTCAGTTTTTCAAACTGACCCTAACCCTAGTTCATCTTAGATTAGATTTGGGCCGAATAAAGCCCAAAAATGCAATTATTTTTGGACGACGTCGTCGTAAATCGGGTCAACCCGCTTCGTATACATCCAATTTTTAGGGTTTACAGAAATTAGAAAGGCTCCACCTTTGACCGCTTTATAAAATGACAAATCCTTAGTTTTGGACATAACAGTTCTATATACTGGTTAAAGGTTTCGATCTAAGTAAAAGCTTCGCTTCTTATAATCTTCTCTTTGGTTCCGTCCCAGGTAATTTCAATTATCGAATGAATATATGTTTTATAATTTTTGTTTCTTATTTTTATGATTAATCGATGAAAAGAAATAACCTAATTTTCCTTTCGATTGATACTGCAAAAAAAAAAAAAAAAAAAAAAAAAAAGAAAGCCAAATTGTATTTTCTTACTTTTTTTTGTTTGGTTAAGTTTCGATCTTTAGGCTAGTGTTTGATTTTTTTTTTTTAATCGTGAAATTCTAACTGGATTTTGTAAATAGATTGAATCGTTGTGAGATTTTAACATTTGATCTCCTTTACACCTCTTGCTGATAATTGTAAATAATCATCATTAATTAATTTGTTCTTGTTTTGTTGGTTTGTGGGCTTTTGAAGGGAAAGTTTATTTTTGTTTTTCTTATGTTATTAGGGTCTGCATTGTCGTAAATGCCACCCTCTAGTTTCGTTCCTTTCTGTGTTGTTTTTTCAATAGAGACTTTCCTAATTGAATTGGTCATGGGAATTTTTATCATCCAGATTAATAAACAAAGTGCAAAATTTATGATTTATTTTCATTTAATTTGAATTAAAAATTCAACAAATTGCCCTTCAATATCATGTAAATTTGAATTAATTACTGGGTCAATGGAGGAGAGTTATCAATTTGCAGTTAAGAATTATTGATATACTCTAATTTTATCGACAGGCAATATTATGAGGAGATACAGTCCACCTTGTTATAGTCCTCCAAGGAGAGGATATGGAGGTCGAGGAAGAAGCCCACCAAGAAGAGGATATGGTGGTGGTGGTGGTGGTGGTGGTGGGTATGGGAGGCGCAAGGAGCAGAATCATGGGAGCCTTCTGGTTCGAAATATCCCTCTTGATTGCAGGTGAATATATATTTCACGAGTTTCTTCTTTCTTTTTCTTGGAGAGGATGGTGGTAGGTGAATTTATATTTCATGGGTTTGCAAACTTTGAAAGTTTCTATTGATGTGTATTTTTCCTTTTTATAGACCAGAAGAACTTCGAGTTCCATTTGAGAGATTTGGAGTTGTAAGAGACGTGTATATTCCAAAGGACTACTACACGGGGTGAGTTTTTCTTTGGGAATATAATTCACCATGTTGTGATGTTGCTATGGTATGATCTGTGTATTTTACGTTTTCTCTGTTATTTGGTGTAAGGTAGCTTGTAATTCAATTCAAGAGGTCCTTTTTTTTTTGCGTGTCTGTCTGTGCTCTTGCACATGTGTGCAAGCGTTGGAGCTACTTTTATAGACAATATAACTATGGGTGGGAAAAGAATTTCTGAGTTTCAATCTAAACTATTTGTCAAGGTATTCATTTTTTTTTTTTCCGTAGTGAATTAAATTTTGAACTGGTTTGTCAGGGGGTATGTTGGTTTGAAGTTAAAATCAAGACCAAGCCCCACAATTGATGAAGGCCTACTCTTTATGGTTCCTTAACATATTGGTCTCAAGGGTGTTAAGACTAATGTTGAAATGAAGAATGTTCCTTTATGAAGAGAAATTTATATAGTTACACAATCACTAGAAGTTTGTTGAGGTAGAAGATTGATTCTTGATCAATTGAAGACGAGGTGTGGAGAGTTTTAAGTTTGGGAATTGTTGATTGCAAGTCTTATATTTACGAGCATATGAAGAATTTTCAAGTCACTTCCCTCTTTTGAAGTTGCCTTTCATACTTGGCTGTTAAAGAAAAGGTCAGCCACTAAGCCTGCCTTATGTAAATTGTGTGTCGAAATACGTGCAAGTTCTCAGGAGCTAAACTGTTAGATGTGTAAAGAAAGGTGCACTGGTAATTGTATTATTGCAAAAACTAGAAAATCCAATTTTAGTAAGTTGCTATTCTCAAACACTAAAATGTTGGCTCCTACACATCTATTCATTCTCTTATTGATGCTTTCTCATGTATTATATTCAGGGAACCTCGAGGGTTCGCATTTGTGCAATTTGTGGATCCATATGATGCTATGGAAGCTCAGCATCGAATGAATGGACAAATTTTTGCTGGGAGGGAAATAACTGTGGTGGTTGCTGCTGAGACAAGGAAAAGGCCTGAAGAGATGCGCCACAGAGCCAGGGTTAGGTAATATCACTTCTCCTAATGCAGAGGCTAAATGATTTTATGATTCTTAATTTTCTTGTAGAATTATCTGATTTTTCTGTATATTTCACAGAGGACCATCATCAAGCTATGGAGGACGATCATCTTATTATGGTATGAAATGCTGTCATTTGTCATGATTTTTGTTCTTCCTGCTGCGGCTTTACTGCACAAATTTGCATGCAATTGCTCCTTGTATGGCTACTTTCAAGTTTTAAATTTCTTGTGACCTTTTTGTTATTGATTGTCAAAGCTTAGTTGATGCTCTTTTGTGGAGTACAGAGCTTCATCCTTACATGCATTTCACCTGGTCTGCATTATATGTTTTCTTGTTTTGCATTAAATGGTGATGCATATTTTCATACTCTCCTAGCCTCATTTTTCATATTCCTGTACAAAGCTGTCTAGAAAGACTGGCCTTGATCCACCCCATTCAGCTGCTGGTGCAAGTGATGCTGACCATGGCCTTGCTTGTAATGTTGCTGCCATTCTGTTAATTCTATTACTTTTTTACTTTTCACAATAACTAAGAAAATGATTGGATTACCTCAATTCTAGAAAAAAATTAGGATAATTGACTTAATTACCCTTTAATTAATTCTTTATAATTAAAAAAGACAGTGTGATGGAGATTTCTAGATAAATGTAAAATTAGATTAAAAATAATTAATACTATGGTTTTCTTAGAATGTCATCCATGTGGAACCAAAAAAAGTCAGAAAGTGTTAGAACTCACAGAGGTAGTATAATTTTGTTCAATTTTATGAGCAGATATTGATTCTTGTGATTCTATTTTCCATACATGGCTCTTGCTGCTTTGTTCCTTTCTAAGGATATGATTGATTTTCTTCCTTGATTTAAATTTGATGAATTATTGGTGACTTCACAGTTGTAGCAATGGGTACTAATGATTTATATGATGTAAATTTATAGTCTGCTACTTTCTTGGAATGATAATACAAAGGCCCTTGTTCTTCCATCGTCAACATCTCTTATTACTAACACCAAATTGGTCATTGTTCTGTATCTAATAATGCTTCAGGACGTTCTCGGTCACGTTCACTATCCCGATCAAGATCCCCTCAACATCATATGAGTTCTAGGTCTCGATACCGCTCAAGGTATGCTGGCATTGTAGCAACTTGCACTGTGCTTGTAAAAGTTGATGAATAAATGTGCATTTAAAATTTTGTAGGTCATACTCTCCTGCCCCAAGACGGAGAGACTACTCTGCTTCCCCAGGCAGAAGGCATGCAGAGCATCTAAGGTCACCTGGAGGCCCTCCACCAGATCGAGATGGTGGCCACATTCGCAGGTCATATTCTCCTGGTTATGGTGTAGATGATCTAAATGGAAATGGCAATGGTTATGGCGAGTAAGTGGAAACTAGTGCTTCGAGGTTTTGTTATTATCATGTGTTCATATTGGGTTGTCTTGAAGAGTGATCGTTTCATTAGTACAAGCAAACGTGAATTTGGACAGATTCATGAAATTTTCCTGCAGGAGACTGCCCTTCCTCTGAGAAGGATGCATTGTTTTAATGTTACTAATTGGTAATAAAATATGCAACTGAAAAGGTATATAAAATATATTGTAGGAAACCTGCCTATGATTCTGAGGCAGCGCGAGCTTGGAGGCAATCACCTGGTAGAGCATCAAGGTCACCTTCTGGATCTCGGTCTAGATCTGCTGATTTGTCACCCAGGCGTAGCAGATAGATGCGAGAAGGATTAAGAGTATCATTTTGTTTGCTAGTTTCCATATAGCGGGTTGTAACATGATTTTCTATCTGGAACTTGAGATTGTGATGGAGGCATGGAAGTAAATCATGTTGATTTGTGTAAGAATACAACTGTATTAAGAAGTTTCTGAACCCCTAATGCTTGTTTGTTAACAATCAAACTCCTTATCCATGCCAAAGAGATTTCTGGTTAATGTCACTGCATCAACAGAGCTCTTGAATCCATATATATATATATATATATCTATGTTTTGTTGCCCTCGCTTGTGTGCTTGCTAGATACGCGATTTAAAAGGTTACGAGGCATGGAAGAATTCCTGCATTGAACTCTTAATTTGCTTTCTTTGTTTCGTCCCTTGTTTTTTCTTTTTTTAACTCGCTGCCTTTTTTTCTCAAATTAATTAAAGTTCTTTTAATTAATAATAATATTGGAATATTTGTCTATAGATTTTGGGTAAGCAATTTGCGAATATAATCGAAATCTAAATCGGATTAAGTAATTTGGTTTGATTCGTCCCATAATAGATTAGTTTTGGTTTGTATCATTATAAATATTAGTTTGATTTTTTTATTGTGGTGAGGTTAGTCTGAAAATTTTGATTAATCTAAATTAGTCAGATTAGTACTTAAAGATTTTTTTTTTTTTTATTTCTGATTTTTTTTTCAAAACATTTTCACTCCATATTAATTATTTTCTGAATAATTAGATTTAGATATGATTACTGTTATAATTTTTTTTTTGGAGGCCTATGACTTGTTGAATTAATTAGTTAATTTTTTTTATTATTTTTTTATTCTATATAATTGTCTATAATAAATTTATAAGCGTATGTATATATATAATTATTTTAAGAGTATAAACTGTAAATCTCAAAACAATAACACATATATTGAAAAATTTTGAATTTAAATATTTTCTCGTAATTAATTTGGTGAAAATATTAATTCGGTTATTTAGATGGTTGCAATTTTTTTGATAAAATCACGTATTATTGAGTTCGATTTTATTTTAAATATAGTTTGAATTAGATAATAAATTTATAAAATTGGGCTATATTCGGTTTTGTTTAATTCTTTTAATTTTTGAAGTTGTAATTCTCCAACATTCACCTTGGTCGATGTTAACAACTAATTCTTTCCAAAAAAAGAAAAATACAACTAATTTGATTAAAGAGAACATGCATATGATGCATAAGTAGATACTTGAATAGGAAAAGATTATATTTTTCAAAATTTCTATATAACGTTAATAACTCAAAAAACGATAACTTTTTCCTTAAAATTTTCATTTTGAATAATTAGGCAACGGTCAAAGCGTCCTTAATTGAACAATTAAGTGGTAGGCCAATCGACCCAGTCTGCGTTGACTGTTGACTTTGGTACATTGTACTAACGCATTTATTAATCACAGCTATCTTAATATGTAATGGCGGCTAAAGAAGTAATTTTAATATAATTCCATTATAAAAAATAGTTAGAATTTTTTATAAAAATTTGACAATTATTGTGTTATTCAACAAGACAAAACCCTATTGAGATTATTAAATTGCAAATTGAAATTTAATAAAAATTCCAAACGAGTAGAATTTTATTAGAACAAAACCAAGTCTTAGTACGCTGTGATACAACTGAGAGGCATGAAAGAAAATTATAAAAAAACCATTCTAATAATTTATTTTGACTACTATGCATTTGCTTTGTCGTTTTGATTTCTACATAAACCGCGTTTCGTGTATCCACAGACACTTGTTCTTCAAAGCAGCATCTTCTTCTTCTTTCTTATTACTGTTGATCAAATCCTCAGCCAAGCAATCGGATTTAGAAAGTGAATAAGAGAAAAAGAAGGAAATATTTGATAAAGATCGATGGCTATTGGGATTTTGGAAGTTGAGTTGGTGAAAGCTAAAGGACTAAAAGGCACTGATTTTTTAGGTATCTGATCATATTCATCTTCTGCTATTCTTTCATTGTTTTTTCTGCTTTGTTCATATTTTTAATTGGAGAATTTTGAAAACTTCAACTTTCCATTTTCGTTGTTGATAATTAGTGGATTAAAAATATTAATTCTTTTTTTTTTTTTCAAATGGATGATTTTAGGTAAAATTGATCCTTATGTTATAGTAAAATACAAAGGCCAAGAACGTGAAAGCAGTGTAGCCAGAGGTCAGTACTTCTTTATTTATTTTCATTGAATAAAAAAATTTTGTGAAGAAAAGAACTTTATTTGTTTATTCTCGATTAAAATATAAAATATTAATTCATCGGAACAGCTGATGATTGAAATGAGTTCAAAAAAGACATTTTCATAGGAATTTTAAAAAAAAATAAAAAAAAGAAATTTAATGTATAATTAACTGATGAATTTGAAAATTACAAAGGTGCAGGGGCAGGTGGGAGTCCAGTATGGAATGAGAAACTGAGATTCAAAGTGGAATATCCAGGTGTAGGTGACGACTACAAGCTCATTTTAAAAATCATGGACAAGGATACTTTCTCCAGAGATGATTATCTTGGGAAAGCCACGTAAGATAATTTTCTTTTTTCTTTTCTTTTTTTTTTTAAACATAAATATTAATTTTTTACTATCAGCAAATCTTAATTTAGTATTAGAGTTACTGATAAAGGTAATATTTTTTCTTTTTCTTTTTCTTTTTTTTTTCTGTATATCATGTAGGGTTTATGTGAAGGATTTATTAGAATCAGGAGTGGAGAAAGGAACTGCTGAATTTGTTCCTCAAAAGTATAATGTGGTTCAAACTAACCTATCTTATTCTGGAGAGATTCAAATTGGTTTAACTTTCACTGTCAAGGTATATACATATTTGATTTAATATTTTAAATAGTTTTTTCTTTTATTTAAATCGATTTGAATTAATTTGAAATCTTTTAATAATGAAATGATTTCATTATTTTAAATTATTAACATTCTAAATGTAAACTCTAAGAATTAGTTCAGTCGACCAATAAATTTACTTTTTATAAAATTTTTTACTATATAAAATCGAAAGCGAAATATGACTCTTGAACTCGTCTATATGAAAGTAATCAAAAATACTGTGATTGTTTGTTTTTTCTTTTTTAAAAAGAAATATATGAAATGCAAAAAATTAATATGGAAGCTTTTAGAATAATTATGTTAAGTTTTGCTATTTCTGAATCGTGTGTTTTGGTTTATTAGGGAGAAGACGACAATGGTGAAGAAGAATATGGTGGATGGAAGCAAAGCTATTTCTAGTTCACTTGCAAGTTTGTAAAAGGATGAAGTTCTTAAGATTGCTATTTGCTATGGAACTTGTATTTTTCGTGTTTTTTCTTTTTTTTTCTACTGTGAATATCATTTAGGGTCTCTCTAATTCTGTACTATATGACAGTGTATTGTTCATTTGTTAAATGAAAAATTTTCAAATTCTGCTTTGTTTATATATATATATATATAAAAGGAATAATTCATTGATATAACTCTCATAAAAAAGAATTTACGTATGTCGATTCAGGCAATGTAAAAAATGAAAATAAAAATTTCTATAAAAGATCAAATTCTGGTACATCATCAAAAAAATTGTTAACAAAATCTTCATCCCAAACAGTAGTATCAAGATCAGGAATAGGGTCTGGAATCACAATCTCAGAAAGACATGGCAAACGACTGCTCGAGAAAGTTGAAGACGAAGAAGTTGATTCCACCTTGTTCCATATGCCAATAGTATAATTAGAGCTCCTTCTTTTCTTATTGCTCCACTGTGGCTTGGTTTGTCTAACTTGACAATCCAAAGATACATAAGATCTTTTAATTGTCTTTTTCTTTTGGCTCTCACGTTTTGACATGATTAAATAAAAAAGATTTGAACATATATTGAAAGATCTTTAAATCAAGAAATTTATATTAGTAGTATTAGAATATTCTAATTCTTATCGGTTTAAGGATTTTCTAATCCTAATTTTATGAGGAAAACCTTTTTACGCATGGATTTAATACTTTAACCTAAAAAGTATATCTTTTTTTACACGTGGTTTCTGTTAGATTACAGATTGAAATACGCTTTACCTCAGTGGGGGACTAAATCGATTGAGGCAATGTAAAATCACATTTTTTACAAAATCACATTTTTACTTTTGGTTGTTCTACTATCTCAGCGGAATCGTATCTCAACTAAAATGGGTGTTTTGGCCCTATATTGACTGCAACAGACAAAAAATGCCAAGATTTTGTCCAAGAAGAAATTGATGTCTTTTCATTCCATTGTTTAGCTGAAATCAGATTTTTCCAACTGTTTTGGCAGAAACAGAACGGAATTGACAACTTGGTTTAAAGGTCACAATTAAGATAAAATTCACTTTAAATAGTAAGTTCAAAATTTGCACCAAATACAACAACTTAATAAGCTTCTAAATAATTTTATAATTTTACAACTTCCTCACTTAAATTATTCGACCGTTAAAAGTCAGATCTTAAATTTTCAGCTCTTTTATTAAATTGCCAAGTAATGCAAACTAGCTGACAAGCTTAGGCCATGAACAGATAAATTGTAAAAGCCGTTCACAATTAATTAATGGAAGAAACCTAAGTAGCCTACCTCTGCTTCAAGCAATCCTCCCAATACCAAAAAAGTAGAAGAGAATAGCCATCTTTTGTCTCAGGAAGACTATTAACTGGCTGCTGCAAAAGGGTGTCTTCAGCTTGCGATCAGGCAGCAAACTGGTTATAGAGTTCACACAAAGCAAATTAGTACACTACTTAAGCAAACCAGTAAGTAAAAAGTAAAATAACTAACAACCAGGCAACCATTAAATCAATATTATGATTCATTATGCAACAGTGAAGCCAAAAAACCCAACAAAGAAGAACACCTCTCTTATTATAGTTTGCAGCTAAGTAAGAAAATGTATCAGGATACC
>CANUEP010228094.1:0-26320 GCA_947857235.1 Jatropha podagrica
ACCCGTCCCCCCCCACACCCACAAACACCTGTTTTTTTACAACCAAAACCCCCCCCGCTCCCCCCCCCCCCCCCCCCCCCACCCAAAAACGAAAAAAAAAAAAAAAGAAAAAATCCAAATGCAGGCATGAACAAAAGCAGATCTGTAGATGAGGTATAAGAGGGCATACCAATTCTTTGAACAATGGCTCCGGTGTTCCAATTTTATGATTGGGAGGTGCGAACTCCCAAGGTCTCTTTGCCTTATCAATATCTCCTTTTTCATCAGAAATTGAAGTTTGTTCAGGAGACAAATTAAGCTGCTTGAAAACCTTGATAACAATTTTTAAAAAAAAAAAAAATGTATCAGCTCAAATTAACATCTGATAGAACTTCCATTATAACCACTTATAGATGTGCAGGGCAACTAATTACCTCAAGAGAGAAAGATGGAATGAAAGGTTCCAATAAACATGCAAGAAGATACACAAGTCCTACAGACGTCCTCATAACGATGTTACATGAAGGCTGGTCTTCTTTGTAAAGCTTCCAGAACTGGCTTTCCTACAACAAAATGCAACAGAAATAGGTTTTGGAGCCATGTCAAAACAGCAGAACCATAACAAGACACACGAGTAATGAAGCTTATGGATCTAAGTAATTGCCAGCGTTTCAAGATTACTTGCAAATATGCATTCCCTTCACTAGAAATGCTCATTGCAGTTTTCAGTCCTTGTTTTAATTTAACCTGGAAAAATGCAACAAATAGCATTAGAAGATTCAGAATGCCTGCACTATGCAATAGCAGTAAATAGCAAATCGTTAACACCTTCTCCATAGCTTCAACATATTGCTCCACATATTTACCAACTTCTTGAGCCAATTTCCTTGTCAGGGGATGTGAGTCAGCATTTGGAGATTCTGGAATAATGGATCCATATCCTGTGCCTGTAGATTAAAATTGTGAGTGACGGGTTTTCCTTAAGACACAAACAGTGACAGCAAATCAATCCTAGAAGTTGTGTACACTGAGAGATGCATCAGATTGATTATTGATGCTAGAAACTCTATAAAGGATTTTACCAGTGAATGAAGGAGAAAAAAGCATGAAAAATCATGCACCAAATCTATCCTTTTAGAGAGAAAGATGATTAAAGAAAAATGAAATATGGATGGCACAGTTGAAGTAGGAATGAAAAAAGAGGAAATTTTCAGAATTAAAATTTAGGAAAAGACGAAGGGAAAAAAATGAAAAAAAAAAAGAGTAATATATTCAAAATGCCAAGCCCTGTTATGGACAGACCCTGTAACTACCATCCCACTAAAATCTGGCTTATTAACAAGTGATTTCAGAAATCTAAAACTGCACTCAAGCGCAGGTTATGTACCTGAAGGTTTAGCAATAAAACTCAAAACCCGATTGATAAAGTTGCCCAAATTATTGAGCAACTCACTGTTAAGTTTTGCTTGCAAATCGGACCACGTAAATAGCGTGTCAGATGCCTGAACCACACAAGCCTCACCAATTAGCATTTTAAATACTGCAAAAACAGGGAAGAAAATCTAACTACAGAGAAAATTGTGTTGGAAAGAACATGATTACCTCTGGCCTGTTAGTTAATAAATAATATCTCCACACTTCTACAGGAATGTTTGTATCTTTTGCGTCATTACCAAAAACTCCTATGCCTTTACTCTTGGAAAACTTCCCTGCAGTAACAAATTAAAAATTTTAAGAAGTCAAAGGGAAAATATTAGCTTGCTTATATCTTCTTGAAATTTGAAGGTTATCCTCTTTTTTTTTCCCTTTGAGTAATTTACCAACTATGCATTGCAGAAATCAAAATGACACGATTGACTGACCTGCTTCATAGTTTAAGTATTCCGTAACACTTATGGTCTTCATCAAGGTCCAATTTTCACCAGTACCAAGAAGAGTAGATGGAAACATCACCTGAAGAAAAAGATTACACGTGAAGAAATCAAGGTATGGTCAGCTTACAGACCTGTCAAACAACCCCTGGGCAATTAACCAAGCAGGGTTTTATGTATGGGATTAGGAAATTAATGTACAGTTAAGCCAAAAGAGCACCTTAGTTGGGCCATGAAACATTTGCACAGATAACAATATCCATAATTCTGCATTTAACAATTTTATCTCCACATGGGGGAGAATAAAGGAAAGGGAGGGATGGGGTTTCTCCCGCTTTTGGCATAGCGGGCCCCCTGCGGGAGAATTGTTTCAAGCACCGGCAGAACCAGAAGTGCCTCTTGTTACAAAGCGAGGAAGATGGGCTATTCACATTTCTATCACTGGTCATCAATGAAAACATGGAGAATGGTACACTTACAGTGTGGAATGGTACGTTATCCTTCCCCATAAATTGATACAGCTCCACGTTTTCAGGATTCTTCCACCACTTCTCCCACTCAGGGGTGTAGCATTTCGTGATTGAGACATACCCAATAGGTGCATCAAACCATACATAGAAAACCTATCAAAATGTAAATCGAATTTATAATCAACAAAGCTAGTGCAAATGCAACACATACATACATGCACACGCACACATGTCTATGGAAAGAAAAAAAGACATGGATAGAATCAACATGGTTCACGACAGACTAAATATATTTCTACCTTGTCCTTGAATTTCTCATGTGGAACTGGAACTCCCCATTTCAGATCTCTGGTAATACATCGGGACTTTAGTCCTTCTTTCAACCATGCATTTGTAGCCTGAATGGCATTCTGACTCCAGGATCCGGCTACTGACATGTTCTCAATATATTGTACTAATTTATCCTTTAGCAGAGGAAGTTCAAGAAACAAATGATTTGTATCACGAATGCGTGGAGTGTTTCGACAGACCTGTTTAGGTATTCAGATAAACGTCAAGTAAAATCATCACATCTTGTAATTGTTGCTAAATGAGATAATATATAGGTTTGTCAGTCTAAATTTCAGAATATGAATTAAAGTTATTGATACAATTGTGAGGCACCAATGGGCTTATTCACATACCAAATAGTTCCACTTTCCCATAGGAAATTATCAATGCATAAAAATAATGAGAAGCAAAGAAGGGTTTCAGATATTTAGGTTCATGGCTCTAGCATTAGGCTATACGCAAGCCCAACCTAATAAAATCCTAGATGGCATTGCTACAAACTGATAGGCATCACAAAAGAAAAGGAACAATCTCTTTGCATACCTTGCATTTAGGATCTTTTAATTCTGTTGGATTCAACAGCTTTCCACACTTTTCACATTGATCTCCTCGTGCAGAATCATAATTGCACCCTTCAGTAGGACAAGTACCCTCTACAAGTCGATCAGCTAAGAACCTTTTGCATGTATCACAGTAAAGCTGGATCAAGTTAAGAGTTAATAACACAGAGGAAGGTGAACATTCAACTAAACAATTGTACATATATAGAGGAAAGGACCCATATAGCATCATTAAACAAGGCAAAATCCGACCCCATACCTGCTGCATTGTGTTTTCAGAAAGCCAATTGTTCTCCAACAACTTTTTAAAAATTGCTTGGCAAACTTCTGTTTGCTGTGGAGTTGAAGTACGTCCAAATTCATCAAAACTAATATTAAACCATTTATATACTTCCTTGTGAATTGCATGGTACCTACAATGCCATGGAGAAGAAGTTAAAATTCAAAATATTTGGCTCAATAAATGAAAAAAATCAAAACAAACATCAGACAAACAAACCCCCTTCAAAATCCTTGCAATAAGATTAAATTTTAATTTTTACATAATAAATGAAAATCATGATTAATAGAACAGCTTCAATAAATCATAAATCTTAGAAATGAAAATTAAATTATATTCAAATTTAACATATAGACTAGTGAAAACTGTTACTTGTCACAGATTTCTTTAGGTGTACAATTCTCCTCCATTGCCTTTGTCTCTGTTGCTGTTCCATACTCATCAGTTCCACATACGTATATGGTATTGTATCCTCGAAGCCGACAGTATCGAGCAAAAACATCAGCGCTCAATACACCTGAAAATACCAAATAAATAATCCAAAATTAGAACACTTATCAATTACTTGCATATCCAGTTAACCACACTTAAACTTGTAGCTTAGAGAAATCTAATTAGAAGCAAAACATTCAATAATTTATAGAAGGTGAGAGCAATACAGCCGATGATATTGCCAAGGTGAGGAACGTTATTGACATAAGGCAAGGCACTAGTGATGAGTATGTTTCTCTTGCCAGCGATCGGGACCTTCGGCGCCGTCCGAACCTCTCCGGTGGTAGTGTTCGACGAGAGGTCCCCCATGATTCCTGTTAGAAGCGCAGAGACCAAATTTACGCTGTTTTGCTTTGTGTTACTGCAGAATCTACTTTAAAGACGACGAACTGACGAAGAGAGGCTTCGTAGGGTAATGCAAATGGGTGATTAAATACCCACCATTTTGGCTATAAATTACGAGCATCTGTCCGTTTTATTAAGTACTCCACGCGCTTTTGAGGTTTTGCTTTGACAAAAAATAATGGTCACGTAATTAAAAGGGTAATGCAAAATTCAAACTATTTACAAATTTAATACTTCCTATCAAAATAAAATGTTATACTAAAATCAGAACTGTTCAATCTGGCTCAGAACTAAGTAACAGACTCTTTATCTCTCTTTATAAATATATTTAATTAGAATCAAATATAAAAGCTTTTTTTCTATATATTTAGCCTATATTATTAATTGAATCACAGTCCATAGATTAATTAGCTAATGATTTAATTTAATTATATTTGTATTTTACATTAAACATACAATAAGTACAACCTCTTTAACTGGCGAAATTGAAAAAAATATAAAATAATTTAATAATTTCAACAATTGATTGAGGATAGAAGAAATTTATTTATAATTTATTCATTGTAATTTTAAAAAATGATTATGTATCTTTCTTTCTAATAAATTCCTAAACATTATGATAAAAAAAAATTAAATCTTACATTATAAAATAATCAAAATTATTTCTCAATACAATATCAACTGCTTAATTAAAAATTAAATATAAAAAATTATATTTATTAACAAACAGTAAATAAATAATGTTTGTATAAATATTAAAAATTTCAAATTAATTTATTATTTATAATCTCATTATTCATTTACGTGAGACATGAAAGAATCCATATATCGTTGTCTCGTTAAGGAAAAGTTTGACCCTCTTTTACTATTGATTTATAAAATCAATATTGCAATTTTGTAATTTTGATGAATGATATCATAATTTCGATTTGTGATCATAAATCAATAGTAAGGATCAAATTTTTTGTTAATGAGGTAATGATATATAGAATTCTTCGGAGACATCTCATTGAAAATGACAAATGAATTTAGAACTTTTAATATTTTTATAAATTTCAAATATCAAATGCTTGTTATGTAAATATAATCTCAATATTTAATTTTTAAATAAATAACTAATGTTGTATTAAAAAATATTTTTGATTATTTTATAATAGAAGATTAAATTTGTTTTTATCATAACATTTAGAAATTTATGAGAGAGAAAGATAAGTACTTGATTAATGAATTAGAAATAAATTTGTTCCTTCCCCAATTATGTGAAATTATTAAATTAGTTTATACTTTTTTCAATTTAGTTAATTAAAGATGAAAAATAATTATATGTTTAATTATAAAATTATTTGGAAGTTATAATAATTAAAAAATATTATTCAATCCAAAATAATTTAGTCTAATTGTTTAAATTTATTTTCTTAAGAATATTAAACCCAAGCGATCTGTAACAAAGCTCGCTCGGGTAGTCGTTAACCGATTAAACTACTGCAACATCTCCATAGCATTTTTATATTTCACTGCTCAAGAATCCAGTGATGCGCGGCGTCTGCAATTCCTGAATCCACCTTGGACTGCTTCAATGGCCAAATATACGTGCTTGAAGTGCACATAAAGCTTAGAGACAACACGTGATTGCTGATTCCTTAAATGGAAATATTTTTCGTCCTTGCCTTGTGGATGGAAATATTTCTTGCATTATCAGACGTGACTTTAGAAGTGCTTTCACTTTGATTTCCATTAATTTATTTTATGAATTTATCTTTCTGGTTTTCAATTAAAGATTGGATAAACAAAGTCAAAGCAAGAAAAACACTAACCAAAATGCTTGTCGACATCACACCCGTTGGTGTACAATGATGAAATACCAAACTTGAAGTTCTATTATTCTATATAGATTATAGAAAATTTAACTTCTTTTGGCCTAAAAACTGCTTCTAGAAATAGCATAATATACACTGTGAGACTGTACTTTCCTAATGAATGGGCAGATAATACAAAATAAGAAGTGAATTATTGAGTTTTATTTCTCAAAATGCAGTTGAAGAAAGATGTTATGTAGAGATAAATAGAGGATTATAGTAGTTATTCTATTACAGAACAAATTTTCTTCAAGCCTCTTCCTGTAGCGGGAATTATCATCTATATACTGAATTGTGTCAAAAACCCACATCAGAAAATGGATGAGGAATGGGAAAATCCCATTTAGTTATAACAACAAAAAGGAATACAATAAATTTCATATTGAAACAAATATAAATTTACCCATCTTACATTCCAGATGCTTTTGATACTTGCTTCAAAGCATCGGCGATGCCTTTTGCTGATGCATCTCCACCCAAGTAGGCAACCAAGGGACTGTCTCTGGGAACATAATCATCTCTCAGGTCCATGGATCTTAGCAATGCTACAGAGCCTTCCGTCACCACATCTTTCATAATAATAGTCTTATGAGCCCCAGATATCATTTCCTCATGGTCACTGTCTCCAGTTTCGCCAAGGATTACATACATGTTTGCAACATTCAATCTCCAACGAACGAAAAAGTACCTAACAATAAGGAAATAGAAACAGAAATGAGTGTTCTTAACTGGTTAAAATCATGTCATAGTGCTGTAAGGTTCACATAAGAGCTGGTAATCAAGTGATTTGATTAAACAGCAAGATGGTCAATCAATCAATTTATATGAATTAGTTTAAAATAGTAATATAGCTGTTAGATCATTAGACCTAGGAAGGACGCCACCATATCATGCCAGAAGGAACGAGAGGGTTAAGGAAGACACATCTCGCCGTGCATAATTTGGAAGTAAACTAATGGACCAAAGTCAACTGAAAGTCCAAATTGCGTCAACTAAAATAGTAGACAAAGCCTTTGTGTTCACTGGTAAATTGTGCTATCACAAAATGGGTCATTTGTCGCGAAATTTTATTTTCTAATTTAAGAACATAGGAAGCGGGTCCTTAAGGCTTTTACTTTAAGCTAAAGTGACACAATTAATTGTTCAAATGTTATAATTAAAATGGACTCCATCCAAAGGTATACCACAATGGTTATTGAAGGATGACAGTAGACTCCTAATTTCAATTGAGATTGTACCTGAGCGCCTGTGCTCGAGATGCCAGGAGAGGAATGATCTGCATCCTTGTTGAATTCCTGCAATACATTGGATGGCAACGGAGACCTCTCATCCTAAGCTTCTGCCTCAGTTCATGCAGTTTCATTACCTAGAGAAGCATAACAATATGAAAATCATGTGTAAATACTGACTGCTTTACGAACTTTTAATTGTTGCATTAAAAATCTTCATTTACCTTCCTCCTATCATTTATATGGTATGCAATGCAATGGGTGTTGCTTGATTTTGTATCTTCCTGGATGAGGCTGGATGATTCCTTTGATTTTTCTCCACCTTCAGTCATGTTCACTAGCTTCCAAATAGTTCTTTTTAGACCTTCCCTACCCCAGCGATAATCTATATGGGATGCATAATCAGGATCTGGTAAAAGTTTTCCATTTTCCTCAGTATAAGCTCCAGGATAATACACTTCACTTCCACTGCTACAAATCAATGCATCAAAATCATTTACTTGTATCCTCGCAGATGTCAAGAATTCTACTGTTTCTGATATCGGCATAGCTGTAGATAGAGCAAGACCTGATACTCTTGCAAATAGTGAGTCTGACCTAACAGCCTTAATTACATCTTGCACAATTTGAATCATCTTCTTTTCTGGAGCCCCTTCAGTGCCATAGCAATCAAGGGCTATGACAATCAATCTACGTCTCCTCCTCAACATGGGATATTTACTCGGTGTAGTCTCAATCTTTCCACCTTCAGCATCTTTTGGGCCAGATTCTGGTTTCTTTATCCTGCTTAGAACCTGTTTCACTTGATCTTGCAGCTCAGGGTCACCTGCAGCTGCAGCTGAGTAGTCCAAAGATTCATTTAATGAAGATTTATCTCCATCGATTGAGAGCCTAAGGGACATATCTTGCACATCCTTTAGGGAATCATTTAGGGATGACTCTTCAGCAGCCCCATCATCTCCTGGGGTGTCAGTTTGCCATTGTGGGTGCCTCATTCGACATGCTGCTACTCTAGTCAAGTAAGTACGGCAGTGTTCTGGCCATGAAAAAAGGTGTATATTCTTCCAACCATTCTTTCTGCAGTCATGCCATAAGTTCTTCTCTGACACCAACTTGAGCAATGCATCAGCAATATCTCGTTGATCATGAGGATCCACTAGTAGACCATTGTTCAGAGCCTGCCAATCCAAGGGCAAAAGAAAAAAAAAAGCAATAACAGGTTATGTTTGCAATAATCGAATTAATGTTCGGTACTTCCAAATGATTGCTGAGAGAACTGTAGGATAAGAAAAAGAAATTTATCATTTCCAACTTCCTAATTAACCAACTGATTGCTGTACATTTACAGTTCATTTATTTTCCTCCAGCTCTTATTTGAATGGACATTACAGAACACAAATTTAATTGAAATCATTGAAAGAAGCTGATACAATATATCATAGTTAAGGAGATCGGATCATCCTTACATGATGGATGTCCACCGGTCCACCATTTTTAGTTGCCACCATCGGGAGCCCATGAGCTGCCGCCTGCATTTTTTGAAACCAACATAGATCAAAATATCATTTTTTTTAGAGCAAAGGATGATGGGAACGATGAAACACTTTAATTAATTGAAACAAATCAACCTCAATCAATGTAAGCCCAAAAGGCTCAACCAATGCTGGATTTATGAAGACTCCCTGACAAATATCCAACCACTTAGTTAATCACCATCAACCTAAAAACCACACAGATATATTCCAAAAAAAGGACAAAAATATCATTGCAAATGAACCTTCGTTTTTGCAGCAAGCCGATATATATCTGGAACTTCATATTGCTTGTGATGTTTTGGGTAGGCCACAAGCCCGTAAAGATCATACTTATCAATCATTTTCAAGACAGTTATAAGGACATTTGCATTTCCGCCAGTCATTTCATCTATGTCATCCCTGTTCCCCATTATCAGTGTCTGCATTATAGTATATTAGTTTCTCCACAGTACAATATCAATAATCGGACCCACTTAACAGTTATACAAAAACAAAATACTTACAAGATTGGCGAGCTCCCTCAATGGACGACACTCTCCAAAAGCTTTCAATAGAGTGGTAATATTCTTCTTTGGGTCAGGCCTTGACAGAGCTAAAATCATTGGCTTATGAGGATTAGTAAGGAACCGCATGACCTGCCAAATTGGCATGAACCAAAATAGTTATACTCCTACTCGAGTGAAGTAACAACCAAGACAATAATGGGACACTCACATCGGAACATATAGCTGGGATTGCTTTTGGGGAAGACCCATCAGTACTACCACCAATAAGCGATGCAAGTTCCCCATCAACATCAGGGGCATCTTCCTGAACCACAACATTGCTGAAGTCCATACCAGGAGGAATAACCTGTAAAAGAATTATGCTTCATTATTTAATTAGAAGGTCCACATTAATCATTCGATTTCAATAATGCTAAGTTGCATATTTTTTACATTCTTTCCGGTATTCTTTTATGCTTAGTCACATAAGAACAAGTAGGAAGCAATTACTAAAATGTCAAAGCTAGAAAATGAAAAGAAAAATGCTACTATCTCACCACCATCCTTGGCATGTGACGGCCATGGCAATTGACCCCACGTCTGGCACGAGCACGTAAAACTTTCTCAAGCTTGACATCAAACCCATCATAAAGTCCCCACTGCTCTTCAATTTCCTGTTTGGTACTTGTGATCACAAGTTCCGCAGCATCAAGTGCAAGTTCTTCTCCTTCTATTCTCCTCATTATTTTATATGTTGAATTGATGTCCTCCTTTGATTGTCGTCCTTGCTTAAGAAGCTGTTCAAGCTTGTTTCTTCCAAGCGAGTGTCCTGTTAATACCATTGGCACATTTAAAGCACCTGATAAAAGGGCAGCACTATCACCTGCATCAGCATAATGACCATGAATAACATATGGCCATATAGGGCCTCCCTCTCCAATCTGTTCACCCAAAACTTTTGACATGTTAAGAATATGAGAAAGAGCTCCGTCTACAAATTCTTGAACATAGGGCCAAAGTAATTCTTTCCTTAGGTACTTATCACGTGGACCAAAGGGAATCCTAACAATATACGCGCCACTACTCTCTCCAGCTTCACCATCATCTTCAGGTCCTGCAGTTAACATCTCCGTCGGCTCACCATAGCTCCAGTCAACCTCAGGACAAGAAATTTGACGAGTAAAAAGATCCACCCTGTATACCCCAGGCATTCTAGCGAGTGCTCGAGCAAGTTCTACCACATATTTGACCTGTTAAATCATTTATATGAGCCTAAGACAGAATGAAATCGTAGAAAGATGCATTAGTAGCAATAAAATGATATTAATCTACAACGTATACCTGTCCACCAGTGTCGGAATCGCGACCAAGCTCCATATTCTCTCCACGAACTAGACCATGTAAACTGGTGGAAAAGGATAAGATTGCAAGAATGAATAATTCGGTTTCTCATTTCTCAACTAAATATAAAGTTGAAAGATATACACCGGAAAGCTAAATTTCTTCTCAACTAGAAATTTAGACCACAGGTAGTCTAAATTTCTAGTTACCCAAATGACAATGACAAGTTAACAGGCAATTAAAAAACTTAAATAGTGTGTTACTTACATAATCATGCCACAATTGCGAATTAGAAAAAAAGAATCTGATCATCAACACATGCCATTTTACAGATCAAAACGTCCAGAGTGCATAATCCTAATTATAATTTAAATTTTACTACGAGGTACACAGATAAAATTCTCCCTTCTCTCAGCTCCACCATATCTGGGGGGAGCACTGATTAGAGAGCAAAAGGGGGGAAAAAATGAAACATGGTATTGCTTTCTATTGATATTTAAAGTAATTGCTCCTTGAAGTCCCATCCAAATGCAACCTTAAAGACTTGATATGAGATTCATTAAAATAAAATGTCATATTCATTACACAGTTTTTCAGCTTAAGAGTATAGACAAGTCTCCAATGTGAATAATAGGCGCAGGAACTTATTAAACCTGATAAGAACAATGTAGAGTTTCTTTTCCTTTTTATCATCAGACCAAATTTCCAAGTTGGAAAAGTTCCTCTGGAATTTTTTCACTGTGGTCTCATTTGGCAGCAGCTCTGCCACAATATCCCCTTTCTCTCCTTCTGACAAGTCCTCAGACATGTCTTCGGTTACATCCCTGCGTCCTTGTTCTCTTTCCAATCTTCGACTTGCCAACCTTTGTTGTCCTTCCCATTCCAACTATTCAGATCATAAGAATAAAATTTTTAATGTTGGCAATTACATTAGTAATTGAAAAGAAAAAAAAAAAAAAAGGATGACCTTAACTCAACGGCATGGCAACAAAGGTCAAGAGCAAGAGGGCCATATGATCCTATACATAATAGGAGGAAGAATACAAAAATTCCCTTCTAAAATTTTTCACCAGTACACCACAGTAGGCTCACAAGCATTTGGTCAAATACACAGTGAGTGTAGATATTTCATCACATGCACATTCATATACATAATTGCTCTTACTCGTGCACAGATTATTACAGAGATTATACAAATAATTTCAAAATGAAACTATTTATTATGAATTTACCTGTCCTGTAAAATGTCATTTTCATGATCAATTTACATTGACACCCACTAAAACAGGACATAATCCAGGCTAATAGTAATCGATCACACATATATAATCTCTTCGCCACAGAAATTAATCAAAATTTTAATAAAATCCAAAAAGACCCAGAGCACTATTTTCTACCATTAGCAGCAATAGATTTGAATTCACTTACCTCTAAACTTATGAGGCATATTTACAATAACCTATTAGTCCATAAAACAAATAACATTATATAAAGTATTCAAAAAAAAAATATACAAGTCAAGTAGAATTAGCCAACGTTGATTCTCTCGAAACCTACAAACATACAAAAACACATATATAGTAGTAACCTGCTTCTGCTTGCGAGTAAGGTGCCAAATACGCCAGCACATGTTCTCCAGCCTAGAGCTGCGCTCGCGGGTGTTGCGGGTGGCAACCACCTTAATCCAAGTCCTATGCAAATCAGTCTCATCGACTCCGGTAACCACCTCCTCCACAAAATACTTGGTTGGATTAAAATGCCCTTGCTCTCCTGGATTCACAGCTGGAGTCGGTTTTTGTTCTTCAATAGCACCCGCTCCACTATCCAATATGGCCTCCAAATACCCATTTATCCACTCATTTCCCGCCATTATAGAACAAGAAAAACCAGTCTCTAAAACGTTAAAATAGTTTACAATGCTAAATTCAGTAGGTTCTTTGTATCGGTTAGCAGTGCTTTGTTTTCCTATAACTCATGTCATGAACGTAGCATATAACTTTAACTTTCCTTATTGAAAAGAAACGATCTCTAGGTTTGCTTGGGATTTGCGTGCATTAGAAGAAAAAAAAAAAAGTTTCCCGCAAGAGTCTCATGAATTTTGAACAGAGCGAAAAGGAGGAGAAAAAGAACGGAGAACAGAACTGGAGAGAAATCTGGAGGTGGGGTATGTAGACGTAAGACACGTGTAAGCAAATGGCTATGTGGGTATTGCACACTTGTAAATTAAGGTATGGAGGAGATAATCGGGTTATTGGGTCGTCATCCCTTTCAAGGCTTGTCCGCTTCCCAATGCGAGCTTACCGTTTTTTTTCTCTCTTGCTTTTGCCCTTTCCTATTTACGTCCGTACTAAACTTCACCATTTTTTTAAATATAAATTTTATTTACAAATTATAAAAAAATATTTTAAATATATTGAATTCATAAAAAATAAACATAATGTCAATAAAATAAAACACTTTATTATTTCATAATCCCTCCTATCTATATATTTGAACAAATTTTCTAATTAAGACGTTGCATTTATCCAGATAAAAACTTACTAAATTTGATAAAAAAAAATAAAATAAAAGTATCAAAAACGCATTGGATTTGGCTACGCTTCCCAAGTAAGTTATCCATCTTTTTTCTTCAAAGCACGAAAATTTTATTTTACAGGCATAATTTTTTCTGTATCACTTCTATTTTACACTCATGGGCCACATTCTTAACAACAATATCACTTTTGTTCAAATAAATGAATCAGACGATGGAGATTTGAAAAAAAAAAAAATGATTTCATGGATATTTAAACTGCTACTGGAATCATATTTGCCGTTATTTAGCTCTGAATTCTGAATTCAATCTGTTAATTTGAATATATGCAGTGTACTTGCACCGTTGAATGTTCCCTCAGTCACTTTCACATTTCAATAGGAAAATTAATGCTTCAGCTTCTCTCTCTCTCTCTCTCTCTCTCTCTCTCTAAATTTACAGGAAGTGTAAATTTCAAAAGTATGTGGTAGCAGAACCGTCATCCCACCTACTGGCAACCACAATCAATCAAATTCTATCTATTACATATATATAAATTTAGCTTAAATACATGAAATCTTTTTCACACAAGTAGCTTTCCAGGTTATAATTTTGTTAGGAGTTGCATGCCATTATTTTATCTGTGATTGCTTAAACACATGGTGATGGTGAATTCGCGACGGTGACGATGATGGTGATGGTGGTGCCCTCTGCATCCAGTAAAAACTTATTAAGATTGTTGAGTGCAAATCTAGATAGGTCCTTTTCTGTCATTTTAGCTTCCATTACTCATCTCATTTTCTTTTTAAAAGAAATTTGATAATAAAATTTTATATACAGATGAAATGATACGACTCAAAATTATCATAACAGTAATAATAATAATTTAAATTTATATTAAAAAATAATAATTATTAAAAAAATAAATAAATAAGAGGTGTAAAAAAACAAATAGATTTGAATTTTTATTTCGATTTCAGTTCTTCAATCAGTCATTTCTTGGTATGAAATTGGTCTTCTAAATGAATTATTCTAAAGTCATCTCCTCCTCTTCGATATGACATGCATTTTATATATTTCTCATATAAAAGGCAGTTTTTCCAATCTCATTTATTCTAACGTTACTTTAGGTATTGAGTGCAAAAGGAGAATCCTTTTGTGGGTTGTAAAGTTCAGTTTACGTGCATCCAATCACATTTCTTTGTTTCTCAGAAATAGCTTTTCATGTCTCTTTAGCAGAAAATATCAATTTAGCTGAGCAAAGAAAAGGAAACATAAATGCAATTTTTTTTGCTTTAGTTTCTGACGGGTTGATGACTCTGAATTTAGTTTGATTATTAACGACAGTGAGACTCTTTTGGCGTGTGGATCTGATTTAGCTATTAGATGAATTAAAAGACAAGTAAATATAACTATTTATTCCCTTGCTCGAATATTTTATTCAAATGTCGAATTTTATTTTATAATTTTTGTCAAATGTTACTGCCAATTTTCTCTTTGCTTAAAAAAAAAAAAACTATATTAATTTTTTTATTTATATATGTATCAAAATAAAAATGTAATATATTTACCTTAAAAAATAATAAGTTATGAAAATCATTTACTTCAACCTACTAAAATTTTGTTGAAAATAATCAGATTATCAGTTGACAGCCATACGCTGGTGTATGCCATCCGCGTTTTAGATACACGCGAGGCGATCGTACGACAGCACGATTTATATCCTTGTCGTTAATAGATTAGACGACATGGAAAAGCATTCATTCAATCGCCGTTGAAAGCTAACGACTCTGGCTTAAACCCTAACAAAGAGGCTCATGCATCAGAAAAACCGGACTTGACTAAACCGAAAATGGGAAAGAGAGACAAAAAACCATTGCAATCATACTCCTCCGATGAGCTTCTAAACACCCTAGGAGACTTCACTAGCAAGGAAAATTGGGACAAGTTTTTCACTATTCGAGGCGGCGATGATTCATTCGAGTGGTACGCTGAGTGGACTGAGCTCCGACAAACTCTCCTCTTCCTCCTCCTCCTCGACGGAGCTCCTTCTTCTGCAGACAATGATTCTATTCCTCCTACTTCTTCGCTGCAAGTTCTTGTGCCTGGTTGCGGCAATTCGAGGTTATCGGAGCATTTATACGACGCAGGAGTTAAAGATATTACTAATATTGATTTCTCGAAGGTTGTGATTTCCGATATGCTTAGGAGGAATGTGAGAGAACGGCCTGGGATGCGGTGGCGCGTAATGGACATGACTGCCATGCAGGTCCGGGAAATGTTTACTATTTCTGTGTATTTTGATAACTTCTGGAAACATGTTCATATACTTTAAATTTCATTCTCATTATCTGTTTTAATCTTATTATTGTTTTACTGACTGTTACAGTGTTTACCAGTTCGCAGATGAGACATTTGATGATGTTGTTGACAAAGGTGGATTGGATGCTTTGATGGAGCCAGAGCTTGGGCCTAAGTTGGGTAGCCAATATTTGACAGAGGTTGCTTGGGATTTTGTTTTGGGTTTTGTGTTTAATACTGTAGTTTGATTGGTTTTGGAGAAATATTTTATCTGTTGCTTATTGTAGGTGCAAAGAGTTCTGAGATCTGGAGGGAAGTTTATTTGTCTTACACTGGCAGAATCTCATGTTCTAGGTACTATTTATTTGAAGTCCGAGACTATGTGCATGTTTTGCTTTTTGTTTGATAGTCTCTTCGAGCATATTTCGACTTTAAGTTATCTGTTTATGCTAAGATCTTTAATGTTGAAAATTTTCAAATTACTCTTTTCAGGTTTACTTTTCTCTAAGTTTCGGTTTGGCTGGAAAATGAAAGTTGATGCTGTCCCTCATAAACCATCTACCAAGCCTAGCCTTCGTACCTTTCTGGTGGTTGCTGAGAAAGAGATTTCCACTGATTTGCACCAGATAACAACAGCGGTTAATCACTGCTTTCTTGATTCCAGCGGAAATCAGGTAGTATTACTTGTTTCCTCCTCTATTCTTATAGATAAGATGTTTCTTTAGGCAATCAATTTAGGGGCGTACACAATGTTCATGGCATAGTGTAAAAAGATTATACATTCCCTCAATCTTTAATATTATTTTTTGTTGCAAACCACCAGTATACCTAATCCGGTTCGAGCTTAGTTACACTTAAGGCTCTTCGCCCCTACTTGCAGTGAGAATCGAAACCGAGAGGTCTCTCCATATGCCCAGCTTGCATTGCCAACTGAGTTACAACCTGTAGATTAATATGTTAATGCATTGGTAGGAGAGAAAATGTTTTTAGTGAAATTTTTTTAGATACAATTGTTAATTTGAAATGGATTGTTCATAATTATTATCATTAAGCAATTAGAGTCTAATGTTAGAATATTTATTGTCAATGCAATTTACATGGCATTCCAAGCCTTTGGCTACATGAGATTCCCCTTCAACAAATAGATTATGTATATTTTAATTGCCAAATGAAACTAGTCTTAACTTTGGTGTGAACCTTGGCATAGAAGTCTGATGAATGTATGACAGGACTTGGTGTATGTATTTTTAGGCTGCTGGTCTGCATGAAGCTCTTGAAAATGAAAACCGGATTCGGAGAGAATATGCCAGTGGTTCTGATATATTATACTCACTTGAAAATCTGCAACTAGGAGCCAAAGGGGACTTAACAAAGCTTAACCCAGGACGTCGGTTTCAACTTACTTTAGGTGGGCAAGGAGGTTCTTGTTTCACTTACAGAGCTGTACTTCTTGATGCCAGGGATCTCTCTGTCTCATTCTCATATCATTGTGGTGTTTTCATTGTGCCTAAGGTATGCTAGTATTTTTTTGGTTCAGATTCAGTGCATGGGAAAAACTGTTACTGGTTTATTTGTCTAAAATTAATGGTTTGTTTCTTGACTACCTGTTCATGAAAATTAAATTAAAATGAAAGTGACAATAAGGACATGGTTACTGAGTACTTTGACAAGTTTGAATTTGATGATCCATCACGGCTTCTGTAATAACAGTTCACAATGGCAGGTGTTACTTGTGCTCAAGTCCTGACCATCTTCAACTTATTTTCAACAATTATTTCACATAATGTTCTTAGTTGTTGAGTTGTCAAATTTTGGGAACTATTTTTCCTTGACTTCCTCTTCAATCTTCATGCTGAAAAGGATGAAGTATCCCCTTGCCTATTCTTGCCCAAAATACAAAGAGGTTGAATGTGTGTCTTAATTTTGTAAGTTATAATGCTCTCTGGAGTTATAATTTTCCATTTTTTGAATTGAAACTGCTACTCATATCCCCATTTTACTTTTGCATATTACCTTTGCCCAGAATCTATTCTTGCTATGTGGCTCACCATATGAACAAAGAAAATGGGAACTGTTTTAAACATTTTGTGTGTTAAAACATTATGGGTCAACCAAATTAGATCATAATATTATTTTTAAAAAGAAGTGATGTAAAAACAAATAAAACCTTAAAAAAATTGAAAGATAAAGGTAATTGATTGTTTTCTGTGTTATTGTTTCTAGTTCTCTGTTGAGTTATATATAAGGATATCTATAAAGGTTAAATGTAATGGGAGAAACACATAGTTACATTGTTTCACTGACATAGAATTGTGATTCCACATATTAATTTGCATTGTTCATCTGATCTCCTTTCATTGTGTTATTTTCCTCCTTTTGCTTTAACATGTGCATGTAACTTTTTTAACATAGGATGCAGTAGGATTAAAATTATGTTGTTTCAGACTCGAGCTCATGAGTGGCTGTTCTCTTCAGAAGAAGGTCAGTGGATGGTGGTTGAAAGCTCAAAAGCAGCTCGTTTGATTATGGTACTTTTCTTTCAATAACAAGTTTTTGTCTGTCTTGAATATCTATGTTCCTGAATTGTTATTGACTTGCATTGTCTAATCAATTTGTATGCTGAATGAAGGTTTTACTGGACAGCAGCCATATCAATACTAGCACGGATGAAATTCAGGTAATATTTCAACCAGTTCTCTCATTAAAAAGTCATCTCTCTCTGAGGTGACAATTGCCAACTATCTCTTATTATGACTATTGTTTGGTTGTGATATGTAATGCTTGGTACTCTTTCAGAAGGATTTATCTCCTCTGGTTAAACAGTTGGCACCTGGAAAAGATGACAATGGAGCACAAATACCGTATGTTATTAATATTATTCACTTTTTGATGATTTTGCTACTGTGACATCTTAGACAAGATTCGTCAAAGTTACTCTTCTTATTTATAAAATGAAATGCATTGTAATTCGTTATTATACCAAAATAAGGTTTCTCTTTGATTCACATCCTAATTTTTGGTTTAATGGGACTTTATATCTATAGTTTCATGATGGCGAGTGATGGAATCAAACAACGAAGTATTGTGCACAAGGTTCAACACTCTCTTGTGATGCTATTTAATTCTCTTTAGTCATGAGAATGTGGTACCTGGTGAAGTTTGTAATCTTTTTGTTGCTTTTAGCTTCTCTCTAGGGAAAGGTGGAAAACAAGTGGAAGTAATGTAAATATAAAAGAACATTTTTCTTTACACCACTTGAATTCAACTCTGCTTCATAGATGTCTCGTTTTGCCATTTTTTTTAAAGTATTAACAAATGGTTAACCGCTGTTGATGTTTGAATAGCCAAAACATGCCCACTTTACTCTTAACCATTTCAGTTGTTGCTGGCATTTGGTAGGTTAAATCTTCATTAACTGGCCCAATAATTGTTGAAGATGTGGTTTATGAAAATGTTGATGGTGATATTAGTCGCTTTTTGCCATCTAAAGATTTGATATTCCGTCGCCTTGTCTTCCAACGAACTGAAAGCTTGGTGCAGTCTGAAGCTCTTCTTAAAGGGGATGAATATTCCCCTAAAATCACTGAAATAGACAGAAAGAAAACTACTTCATCTTCCAAATCCAAGAGAAGAGGAAATCATAAACGAAATGATGGTATACATGAATTTGATGTTTTTTCCATGAATTACCATGCTTGATGATGTTGCTCAACTTTTTTGCATTAATTTATATTTGACTATTTTTGTTGTTCTTTTGGCTTATTTGCCTCCTGATTTTCAAAATTAAATTTCTGTTAATTGATTCAATTTCAATATTTGGCTAGTTAAAATAATATATAATTTCAACGGAAAATCTAACAATAAAAATATTTGTATTTATAGCATTCTTTTTCCTGTCATTTTATTGGATTAATTGGAAATTTGATTGCTAACTAGTTGGCAGATGCCGATACTGTCAGATTCTGATGAGAGAAATTGACATTCCATTGACTTCATTTTTAAGTCTAGATGTTGTTTTCCTGATGTTTTGATTTGAACTTAGCAGTAGTGGTTCAAATGTATCCATAATGTTTTAGGGATATTGCTCTTGTATTTCATTGCCCAGAGAAATTGCTTCACATTTTGTTACTTATAAGGTGGCTTCTTGTTTATATTTTTTATTATTTTGTTCTCATTATTGTAGAATCAAGCAACCGGCTGAAGGTTTATCATGATTATTTGGCTAGTTCTTATCATACGGGGATTATTTCTGGCTTCATGTTGATTTCTTCTTATTTAGAAAGTGTGGCATCAGCAGGGAATATGGTAACCGTTACTAATGCTTTTGTAATTTTTTGTGCATGCCAAATGAATTTATCATCGTCTAGAATATCATGATAGGTCTTGAGATTGCTGAATTTTATTTTATTTTTATGTTTTTTTTTTCAGGCTAATGCAGTTGTGATAGGTCTTGGAGCTGGTCTACTTCCAATGTTTCTCCACAGATGTATGCCATTTTTGCATATTGAGGTAACTATAACCTTTGACAACATCCCGAAAGGAAAAAAATATCTGTTATTCCTTGATTAATTGGGGGGGTTAATTTGATAATTGTTCAATCCATAGGTGGTGGAGTTAGATCTTATGATACTTGATCTTGCCAGGGACTACTTTGGTTTTACCGAAGATAAACATTTGAAGGTAATTGGCTATAAATTACACTTTTGCCTTTTCATTCTTATCAATTATATTTTGGAAGTTCTATATTTGCTTAGAAATAGTTGGCACTTGAGGCATCAAGTGTTAGTGTTTTATTCCAGAATGTCTCATATACTTTGTCAATTATAAGAGACTCCTTTGCCATTATTCTTGAACTTTCTTCCTTTGACTTTCACTTTGCTGTCCTCATGCATTTTAGGATAATTCTCAACATTTTGTATTCTAGTTGGTAAAACTGAACTTACATTTTGTTTGGAAAGGAGAGGAAAGAAAATAACAAGAAATTGTCAATTTTTTTTCCTTAGTTATTTTCCATTTATGTTTGGATATAACGAAGGAAGTAAAATAAATATATATTCCTTTCTTTGGAAAGGGTAAAATTTTAGATGAAAGAAAATATTATTATTGGAAATTGATAATTATGCTCTTATTTATTTTTAAACAATAAAATATGATTCTAGGTAGTTTGGGTATTTCTGTAATTTAATAAAAATAAATGAAATTTTCAATTTCCTCCATTATTTTCTACCTAAATTGGAGAGAATCAAAACTTGTGAGTCCGAATGGAAAATTAGTGAAATGTTACTTAAATATTTTTCCTCCCCTTTCTCAAGTAAGAGAAAACACTTTTCCTTAGATATTTTCCATGGTTATTTTCCTTCCTTGAAAAAAAAAAAAAAAGAAATAGTCTCTTCCAAACAAAGGCTTGAAATCTGTTCTATCCTTCAGCACCTGAGCTTAATCTAATGGGTAGTGATCTTTTTTTTCTTTTCTTTATTTTTTTTTGTTTTCCCTGATTCTGCATGTTTGCTTGCACTTGCATTTTGCATTCATCAGAATTAGTAGCATGTACATCACAAATGATTGTAGATATTTTTATCTATCATTTTGTATTTTACAATTCTTATTTGAAATTGCAGGTGCACATTGCTGATGGGATTAAGTTTGTCAGAGAGGTTAAACACTTTGGACCAGGTGAAGGACTGCCTGTCTTTCAAACAGACAAGGATGCTTCTGGAAGTTCACATCCATCTTCAAATGGAAGTTGCTTTATGTCTCGTGCAGAGGGCAGAATGAGTTGTGGGGTTGATATACTCGTTATTGATGTGGACTCTTCAGACTCGAGGTAAATGCAGATATTATATTTCATGCAACAGAATCTGAGTATCAAATTATCAGCAAGCATGATTTAATAAATTTCATTATTTATATTGTCTGTACAGCTCTGGAATGACCTGCCCAGCTGCAGATTTTGTGGAGGAGTCTTTTCTTCTGACTGTAAAAGATTCTCTTTCTGAGCATGGTCTCTTTGTAGTTAATTTGGTGTCAAGGTCCTCATCTGTTAAAGATATGGTTATTTCAAGAATGAAAACGGTAAGAAGAGAGAATTTTTTTTTTTTTTCAACACTTACTCTCGTTATAGCAAATCTTAATGCTTTTTACGTGAGGAATTTTCTTGAAATCTTATATTGGCTATATGCCTTATTTGTTCTCATTAATGTCTGAAACAGTGAATGACATTCTAAAGGGGGGAAATGCAGCAGATATTAGATTATATAAAATCAAATGACCGATCTTATTGTGTGTTAAGGAAACAATCTTCCACTGCTATCCTCAGATTTTGCCATACATGATTATAAACTATAATTAGATGCACTTCTTTAAGGAATCTGCTTGTTTCTAATTCTTGCTATGTTATTCGTTAGGTCTTCAGCCAACTCTTCTGCCTTCAGCTTGAGGAAGATGTCAATGTAGTTCTTTTTGGCCTTTGTTCAGAAATTTGCATCAAGGAGGATTCGTTTCCTGAGGCTGCTGTCCAGCTTGAGAAACTATTGAAACTCAATCACCCCGAGATAAGCGAAAACATTGTAGATACCGCAAAGAAGATCAAATGTTTGAAATGAAAGGCAATTTCCCAAGTCGAAATTTTTGTTGGCTTGTGAGATCATGGACTGTGTATCGAAAGATGAAAATGAAGAGTGAAGACAAACCAAGGTTTTTGTGCTCTGGTAACTAGGCCACGCTGTAATTACTCTCTACTGTTAGTCCAATTGCTGGATGCAACAAAGTAGAAAGAGGACGTGAATTGGATCCAAGTCGGATTTTTATCTGCTTGTTCTTGGAAATTATCTGAATGTGTTGCTTGTGCCCAAGTTCTATCTGTATAACTTATTAGCTATGTATCTTTCTTTTGTATTGCACTGTTGTCCTCATTGATAATTTTGCTTGGAGAGGACTTGATGGAAGAAAGGGAAATCCTTTAACTTGTGACTTATTGATGATGATAACTTGTCATGAAAGTCTGAAGTTAATTGCAAGCAAAATAGCGATTTTGAAATTCCTTTGTGTATGAGGTCCTCACCCTTTACTATGACCGGTCAATTACGTAAGACTAAGAATAATTATGGGGCATGGCACAATAAATTAACAAGAAATAAAGCAGCACTAGCTTTCCAGGAAAAAGAGGAAAAGAAAGAAATGGGGTCAAGAATTACCATTCACCAATTAGTCAAGTCAATGATGTAAGTCAACTGTTGGTCTGTTTTCTATACTTCTTTTTTCTTGTTGAAACTATTTCCACATTTTCTTGTTAAAGCAATTTTGGAAGTATTCTTCTTTCTTGGCCTTTGTGGAAGGAACTTTTCAAATATACTTTTCTTGCCGGATTGCTAAAGTTAAAAGGAAAAAAAAAAAAAACGTAAAATTGAACAACTCTTTTGGGTATGTATTTGTCCAGAACAAGCACATATCTTCTCTGAAGATAAATGGCAGTGAGTTTTTTTTTTCCTTGATCTTTTTTTTTTAAGCAGTACAGAATTATATCATGATTTTTTTTAATACACTCATTGCATTGTAAGATAAATTGAAACCCTTTTATGTTTTTTCCTTTTCCTTTTTAGCAAATTCTAATATTGTTTTCTCTTGAGTTTGATCAGTACTGGGTATATGGTTTCACAAGTATTATGATAATTCACAGATGTTGAGTACGATAATTTTCAGAATCAAAGACAAAATGCCAATGGTTGGTTCAGGAAAATTTGATTTCTTGGAATAGTTTCATTAGAGGTGGAGATTGTACACAGTACACACACCTTCAGTAAATAAAAAAGTAATAGCATATTCTTTTGATAAAATAAGCTGGATCTGGTTTTCCAGATTTTTGTAATGAGATGGTTTTGTCTTTACAAAAATTATTCTTGATACAATGGCCTGTGTAGGAAACCTGTATTTTGATGATGAGTGTGTGAAGAAAATGGAAGAATTAAGTTGTTAAAGGTTAAAAGATATGAATAAAAAAGCCGTTGGAGAATTTCATGCTTCTTTCTTTACTAAAGTTTTAGTAGTAGAAGTTGCCTGTTCATGATACAGAAGGTAGAGCTTGAGCTGCCCATTTTATATGTCTTAATCAACTCGTCATCTGATCCTTTTTCCTTGCAGCAAAGCACAGTTGTGCCCAAGTTTGGCAACTGGGAAAATGAAGAGAATGTGCCTTACACAGTCTATTTTGAGAAGGCAAGGAAGGGTAGGAGCGGAGGAAAAATGAATCGAATTGGGTCTCAAGAAAACTCTGATAGTTTCAATACCAAGAAGCCTCCAATTGAAACCTCTTCCTTCCAAATGGGGCAAGAAGAGACTGATTTGAGGTCAACTGATTCTTCATTGCACTATGATGATGATGCTGGCCACAGAGATAATCCAAAAGTATTAAAGCAAAAGCATGATCATAAAAGAGGTGGCCGCCGTGATACTGGTGGTCGGAAAGTGGCTGTAGGCTCACTTAATCCACATGAAAGGGGTATGCAGAGGAGTGCAGTCTCTGACCTCAGCATTGAATATTCACCTAACCAGACAAAGTTTGGAGGGAAAGGTAATGGACTATCTTCACTGTCGTGGGAAAGAAAAGGTTCATCGGATGGCACCCACGGTCAAGCTCCCATGACTCCTGGAACATCACGATTGAGATCAGCCACTCAAGCTGATGATACTGTAATTTGCTTTCTATCTTGTTATCACATTTTTAACTTCCCATTAGCAGTTTCAGTTTCCGCATTTTCCATATTAGTAAATAATTATCCAAAAGGTGAAGTAATTTAGCTTCTAATAGATTGCTTAGTAGTTAAGAGTAAAAGAAAACGAAAAGGCCAAGACCTTTAGGTATTCTCTTTATTGCCACTCTTTTACATGGTTGTTATTAGTTAGTATTTGCCATTCTAAGTGCAGAGACCTATACGGAAAGCTCTACTATTTGATGAATCAGGAAACAACTGCAGAGTACTTTTTCCAATATTTATTTTTATTTGGAAGGTGCAATTGTGAAGTTGCTGTATCTAAGACTATGATGCCATTCTGATGTTGCAGCCTGATGACAGTGCTGCTGTTCCGAAATTCGGGGATTGGGATGAGACTAACCCTGCATCAGCTGATGGGTACACTCATATTTTCAACATAGTGCGCCAACAGAGACAAGGTGGAGCAGCCAAGGTGCCAGTCCTACCAACTGAAAGTTCTCATTCCAATGGACAGAAGAAGTATAGCAAAGAAAAATCCAAGGTACGTTAGTTATTCCAACAAATAGTTACAGTTTGCATAGAGTTTCTGCAATTGTCTGACTGACACAAACACACAGAACTTGAAATCAAGATTAAAAGGCTTCTGTTGTAAATTCACTAAAACCGGTTATTTTCTTTCTTTCTAGCAGAGCTGCTTCTGCTGCTTCCCGTGGTGATTTTTACCGGTGATATGTTCGAATAGAAGTACACAATACAATACATATAGTTTGGCTTTCAGTTTTCAGTTTTCCGGTGATGTGGTTGAGGGAATAATCATCATCATCCGCTATCAGTTTCACTGTTTTCCCTTTCTCTTATATCTGTAATTACCATGCACTATTTTTTGTTCCATAGCATCAATGAAATAAGAGAGTTCATAACTGTTAAAACAGCAGTCTGAAGAAGAATTTCTCATTAACTTAAATTTGTGGTCTTTCTTTTTAGCTAATGGAAACATCTTAACCTGTCTTATATATAATATAATTACTGCTAGACTAAACCTGCGACATGTTTCATTTTCTATGATCTAACAAAGAAAAGATGATCCTTTGAAGTTAGAACCTAAATTTCTTCTATTTCCAATTTCATTCCAGTTCAAGATCTCTATAAGAAATCTTTAGCTAGTCCAATTGTCGCTCGTGTCGGGCGATGTGCGAACGTGTTAAATATTAAAACAGGCAACGCAACGCAACGCAACGCAACGTAATGTAAACTCTTCTAACGTTTAAAGGAAGCTACCATAAACGACGAGACGTATGTTAAAAGGGATAACCGACTAAACTTGGCTCTTGGTAATTGGTATTTTTCACTCGTCGAGCGACCGCTCGTGCAATATACGGACAAGTTAAAAAACAGCCATGTCATGACTGACTCAACGGCATTTTCCGTATATGAACAGGCTAAAGGGATATTCATAAATGGCAAAGAAATAAAATAAGTCGCACTAAATTGCGACTTAGCACAAAAGCTTCTGCGGATAAGCTTATTTTTCATGTCTTGATTTTACGTGTTGTAAAAAAACCCAATCCTTTTATAGCTTTATCAGTCCTTAAGCACAAGTATTTCGTGTAATTAATGAATAATATTTTCAAATCAATTAATCAATTTATGCATCAATCAGAGGGTTGCTTCAAAGAGCTTGGTCGGTAACGATTCATAAGGTGTATAGAGAAGCAATATTATGGCGGAAGTGCAAGCCAATTAACAGCCGCAGTTTCCGAGAAGTTACCATGCAATCCTCCTCGCTTTCTGCTCAGGATCAGCGACTCATTATGGCTGATGGTGTGGGTGCTTTCATCCTCAGGTCCTTAATATTATGTAACTTGGGTTTTCATCCCTCCCTTTGAATGATATATATATATATATATCCTTTCTGAACGAGCCTCAAGGCGCATTACCCACTCTAATGCCGTATACTCAAAAAAAAAAAAAAAAAAAAAAAAAAAAAAACCTCTTATAGTGATAACCCCAAGAATCAAACCCCGGT